>ML431510.1:0-25359 GCA_005239525.1 Nicotiana knightiana
TATATATATATATATATAGTTTGCAGAAAGAAAATCCTTAAATGTAATTCCTTCAAGATAAACGTCTTAAAAATATACTTTCTCAATAAATGTCCTTCACTCATAGTTTTCTCCGAGAATAAATGTATTTCAAATATGCCTTTCGAGATAATAGTCTTTCAACTACACCTTTCCAATAAGTATCCTTCAAATACAGATTCGTCGAGATAAAGCCAACGGGATCTCCGTCCCATAGTTCATAACTAGACATGCGGTACACGGGGGATATCAAGTCATGTAAATAACGAAGTAAGGTGACAATGTGAATATCCAAATTGAAACAACGAAATTAATAACACTGAAACAAGTACAATAAATATCCAACAGGAAACAACAGAGATAACAACACGGAAACAAGTGCAGTAAATATCAAACAGGAAACAACGGAGATAATAACACAGAAGCAAGTGCAATAAATATCAAACAGGAGACAACGAAGATAATGACACAGAAACAAGTGCAGTAAATATCAAACTTGAAACAACAGAATGCTAATACAAAGACAAGTGCACAACATCACCCTTCGTGCTTTTACTCTCATTCTCACCATAAATCAATAGAAATGGCACGGCATCACCCTTCGTGCTTTTACTCTCATCCTCACCAAATAATAATAAAATCGGCACAACATCACCCTTCGTGCTTCTACTCTCATCCTCACCATAAATCAATAGAAACGGCACAACATCACTCTTTGTGCTTTTAATTTCATAACATGGCACAACATCACCCTTCGTACTTTTACTCTCACTCACAATATCATGCACGGCATCACCCTTCGTGATTTTACTCTCATCCTCACTATAAATCAATAGAAATGGCACGACATCACCCTTCGTGCTTTTACACTCTTCCTCACCCAAACAAATCAATGACAACAATCCAACAAGGAAATCAACAGTATAAATAATAAGATAAATCATAACATCCCGACAAGGGAGTCAACCATAGAAACCAAATCCTCCCAGCAAGGGAAACAACTATAACCAAACTCACTTAAACAATTAGCTTCACAGAATAAATCTCAACTCGAACCAATACTCAGTAATAGGCAACAACAAGGAAATATCATCGATATAGATAATTATCAACTTAAGCCTAAGTAGTATTTCGTGAAAATTCATATGAATCACAATATACGACTCACGGGCATGCTTGACACCAATTATTGCAATCAATCATAGGCGAGATAACACTAATTTTAGCTAAATAGGCAGTTTATGAAGAAAATATAGCAAATGATAGAAAAAGAAAAGTCTTTACTTAAGGTAATTAGGATCAATTACACAACAAAGGGAACCCAAAAGTAAGAATTTCTGATTCAAAAAGGATGAAATTAGTAATTAAGAACACAATCTTAACAATTACACATTCATACACATGAAGTATAAGGACCTAAGGACCCTAAAAGGCCAACCTTCTACAAGTAAGTCAGTGTACTCACTCGTCACCTCACGTACACGGGATACAATAAAAAAAAATGACCCAAATCCTAAGGGGTAATTCCCCCACACAAGGTTAGGCAAGATACTTACCTCAAAGACGACAACCCGATACTCTAAAATGGACATCTCGGGCGAAAAGACCTCCGGACGGCTCAAAATACACTAAAACAACTTCAAAATACACATAAAACGTATAAGGAACTATTCCAAATAATAAAGTTTCAGTCTTTACAAAAATATAAAAATCGACCCAAAAGTCGACCCTCGGGCTAGTACCTCGGAACCTGACAAATTTTACAAAATTCGATTACCCATTCCATACGAGTTCAACCATATAAAATCTACCAAATTCCGATATCATTTGGTCCCTCAAATCATGAATTTTCAATTTAGAAATTTTCTTCCAAAACCCACATTTTCCTCAACTCAAAACACAATTTAAATGACAAAATAAGGACTAATTCATGGAATATATTTAATTCTAGTTGGAGAACACTTACCCATTCGATTTGTCTGAAAAACTCATCAAAAATCGCCAAGATCCGAGCTCTAGAGGTCAAAATATGATAAAAAATGGTGAAACCCCCTATTTTGAGAACTTATATTCTGCCCAAGTATTATTGAATCGCGATCGCGGACGAGAAGATGCGATCACATAGAAGGAAGGTTGGCCGTTGGTGAAATTGCACAACGCGATCGCGTGCACCACTGTGCGATCGCAGAAGAAGGGGACTGGAAGTATATGTGAACGCGGGGAAAAGTTTGCGATCGTTTAGAAGGAATAGGTTCTGGCTCGAGCCATTCTCTCTACTGTGCGATCGCGAAGGACGAATGCAAACGCGGATAATAAAATTACTAGAGCTATGCGATCGAGGACCAGCTGTTGCGAACGCGATGAAATAAAAATGGGCAGGGCAAGGAAACACTATGCGATTGCGACTACTACTATGCGATCGCATAGAAGGAAACTAGAAAACAGCATTAGCAGTGCAAAAAGAGGGAAAATTGACCCACAGCCTATCCGAAACACACCCAGGGCCCCCGGGACCCCGTCCAACCACACACACAAGTCATATAACCTAACATGGACTCGCTCGAGGTTTCAAATCACATAAAACAACACTAAAACGACAAATCAACCCAAAAATCAACCTTATGAATTTTTCAAATCCTCAAATATCCAAACTTGTGCCGAAACCTATCAATTCAACCCGGAATGACGTGAAATTTTGCAGACAAGTTACAAATGACACAACGGACCTACAGCCATTCCCGAAATTTCATTCGATCCCGATATAAAAATTCCACCTATCGGTCGAAATCACCGAAATTCTAACTTTCGCCAAATCACCTCAAATTACCCTACGGACCTCCAAAACCAATTCCGGATGCGTGCCTAAGTCCAAAATTATCATACGAAGCTGTTGACATCACCCAAAACTCATTCCGAGGCCATTTACACAAAAGTCAAATCTGCGGTCAACTTTCATCACTTAAGCTTCCAAAATTGAAATTTGCCTCCCAATTCGACTCCGGATTATCCGGTAACTAAATCCAACCACGCACGCAGGTTGGTATACCCAATAAGAAGCTGTTTAAGACCTTACTCCATCAAACAAAGCTTAAATTCTCAAAACGACCAGTGGGGTCGTTACACTGGTATACTGCAAACACCAAAACTACATAAGAAATAACTTAAAATGCTTTAAAAGACTAGCGAAAGTCTATGTAATTATTATCAGAAGTGCCGAAATTCTCCGGCACATCAACAACCCCAACTTAGACTCTTTCTTGTTCTCAAGCAACTAAAACAAAATCATCCTATCATATATTAATCTATTTCTGACAGATCACAAAACAACAGTGACTGTAGATGGTGTTGACTGCTAGCTAACAAGCATGTAACTTCTTTTATTCACCCTTCGTGAGAGACAACAATCATTTAGAATTAGAATAATCAATTTGTAAACTTCGAGCCTCAAGCACAATGACAGAGTGCTACCCACAACTAAGTGTGCACTTGTATCCTACTTCAAGAACCTAACTTCTGCTAAATCTTGAAATTCATACGTGCTCACAACAAAGAAAATCCCCAACTCAACAAATATATACAGGGGATACAATCAAACACTCTTGCACTCAGAAAGAAGGCTAAATGCTACAAGTATCACTCCATATGCTTGCCCTTATTTTAACTTGCTTCTATCTCAGGAATAATTGGTTGTAGATAACAAAGGACTTTTCATGGGTTGTAGTGTAGGTTTCGGGATGAGTTGGGTCAATCTTTGGGAATATAGTGGATGTACCTCCTTGAACTCTGCATACACTTTGCTTCTTTACCACATAGAACTTATTGACCTCGAGTTACATAGAACCACCTCAAAGTATTTCTTCAGTTTGCACAAGACTCCACACTATTTCCTTTTTTATATACATATATTTTTCTTTTGTTTTTACTTTGGAGCTTGAATATCTTCATATACACAACTTTGAGGTATTTTTTTTGCTTCTACACACAATGAGCAACCTTACCAATTTCCACTTAACAACGACACCTCCAACTTAGGCTTTTAGCCTCATTCTTAATCGTTCAAGGAATGATGGGTTCAAAAGAGGGAATTATTTCACAAAAGGGGTAAATGTTTGTAATGTGGTAGCCAAATAAAAGGTTGAAGGCTCAATAAGGAGTAACTAGAATACTAGATGTACCAGGGAGGCCAATTTGGTTAAAAATTAGTTAGCAATCACAAAGAGGGCCTAAGATCATTTCAACGCCCAATCATTAACCTGAGAATTGCATTAAGAAACCAACCGGGCAAGTTCTAGACATCACAAGTTAAACACATGCATATTTATACAAATCCTCACTCACTCACCGTATGAACTGTTCGACTCGGCATAATTTTAGCCCTTAAGTGAATACAAGGCAACTCAAAGCTTCATCACATGATATTTGAGATCCTAAGAAAGCACAAAGTCAAAGAGCGAGCCTTGATTTCACAAGAATGACTAACCATTTATTTACAAAATTAGAAGGGTGCAATTTATTCAACAAAAACTTATCACATGCTTGAAGCTAGAAAAAAACACCAAACAACTCAAAATGTTTTGTGCTACCACCATGGTTCTACTATTACACCCTTGGAAAAGAACCCGGCGAAGAAAAACCAAGGGGAATTCATTGCTATATACAAATCTACACTATTAAGGTAAAGAGTTTATCTACAAGTTTTAAACAAATACTTGACTGCCCACCCCCAACCAAAGAGCATGCATTGTCCCCAATGCATTGAGAAAGTAAGAGCAAAGTTTAGGGGCTTCCTGGGGCGCACTAGGTGCTTGGAGGGGCTGGAACATCCAAGGAAGCTGTGAGGTAGGATACTGACACTGTGGAAGAAATGGGTGGAACCTGGGAGTGTGTAGTGGTGTCTGAGACCAGAATATGAAGCTCCACCTGTTGTGAAGCTGGGTCTTGGATCTGGAAGCTACTAGCCTCACACAATGATGGATGTATGGTCGTGGGAGTGGCTTTGGCGACCATGTCTACAAGAGAATGTACAATGGTTGTCTGCACATCTGCTTCCTCCTCACCCTATGTATCTGTAGAGACATCAATTCATTTGACTCTGTTGTCCCGTTGATCATCATTATCCTCAAGCAATCCCTCCTTATCAGTTTCCTCCTCATCAGTTTCCCCCTCAAACCCTCTAAATTCCTTTTTTGAATGAGTATCAATGTGCACAACGGATTCCGGAGCTTGTGAAGCCTGAGTACCATGGGCTACCAGAGCGGTCATGAGGTTTGTGAAATCAAGGTCAAGGCTCGGAATGTGGGAGGTACCAGTGCCATGCTCCCTTTCCTCATAAAGGAGGGAGGTCAAATCAAACTCCAAATTTTGCATCTTGTGCAGCTCTAACTTCAGCTCAGCTACATCCTTTTGGAGTTGAGGCATGTCTCCAGCTTCACCTCGTTCGACCCTCTCAAGGCGCACTTCAAAGTGCTTGAGTCGATATTCATAAGATTGATACTGTTTGTGAAGAAAACTTACTGAGGTTTGGATAGGGGCCACTGCTTGCCGGATGAGAGCTGGAAGTTCTTTCGTCAATCTGTCTACTTTGGCATTGGTATGTTGTTCCAGTAGACCAAGATTTGAGAGTGCAGGTAAGGAGGCAGGTGGTTGAGTAGTGGCTAGTCTGGGAGTGGATGTGGAGGTGGCTGGTGCGGAAGGAGTGTCAGGCACTGCTGGAAGAGCAGGTGCTGCTGAGTCTGGAAGAGGAGTGAGTGAAGGCTTTTGGTGGATTTTCTATCACTTTTTCTGCAACATCATTGATCCGCGTGATGTCAATATCTTGAAGAACTTTTTCGATGCAGTTATGTTTGGGGATAGGAGGAACTTCCCCAGCTTTACACAAAGAATTGATCAAGCATGGGAAGTAGAGCGATGTTTCTTTCCCATATGCTCGGATCCCAATCTCACTGAATGTAATCTCTTCCACATCAACTTTGATACCCGTCATGATGCATGCAACGAGGATTGCCTTCTCGATACTTATGTCAGTTTCATTTCTAGAACGCATTAGACAAGAGAAAACCAAATTGAGACAATACCGACCTTCTTGGGTGAGATCCCTCTTGAGAATCTTTTGGTGCGGAGCAATCCAGGATGGAGTTCCCTTGGCTATAACAGAGGCAACCCAAGCACGCTCGGATTCCTTATTAGCAATTTTTGCATCATATACCGCCGTGTATGGCTCCTAATCCTCAAAATATATATCATTGATCGACGAGGCATCATAGAGTAGTTGAACTCCTCGAATTAGGGCAGATTGTAAGAATCTACGATTTCTCTTCTGTTCAGTGTTCCTGGAGGCAGCTTATGCAACATAGAATTCCCTAACGAGCGTCTTGTTGTGCTCCCCTGGAACCTGAGTGAAGAACTCCCATTTCCTCTTTTTAATATTTTCAAGAACATGAGGGTAGTGTTCTTTTAAACCGTTCAAGCCTAGATTCTTCTCTCCAAGGATTTTTCTTTTTGCTAAGCCATCTCTGTACAAGTTCCAAGAGCCGGAAACCCCAAACATGAATCTTCACCACTTTCCCGACGTGCTTCAGCATGTAGGTCAACGGATGGCACAAGATCAGTCTATGCCTCCTCCTCTTCATACTGGGAGAATGCTCAGATGCACTTCTATTGTGTCAGGCCGTGGGAATTTGGATTGCTGTGATTTTTGGCTTAGAGCAGCATCCCATTTCTTTCCTCGAGTGGGATGTGGTCACAATGTGAGGGATTTCTTTGGTGCCATTCCTTTTAATTAATCAATGAGTAATTGTTTGATATATGGGAAACATATTGAGAGGAAATAAAATAATCAAGAGGTATTTGTGATCTGTTATGCAATCTCATAAAAAATCTGCGATCCGCAAACCTATCGCATAATACATCACTTAGAAGCAAAGCAGGATATGCGGTCCACAGAAGTGGCCACAGAACAACTTATGCGGCCGCAGATTGGTCGTGTTTTATTATTCAGATTTGGAAAATTAACCGCCTTAGTCTGCGGCACTTTTGGGATCGGCAAAACGTTTCTACGGTCGCGAATCCAACAACACAAGTCCCTTTTAGAAACCTGCCCAGGGCACAAAATATGACGACTTTGCGGACCACAAACCAGTTATGCGGATCGCAAAGATCATCGTCCTCAGTCAATAAAACTCTTCCTACCCAGTTTCAAATACAGGGTTCTCTAATAGCTACACCCAGTTAGTACACAACTTCCCAACCCCTATTCTCTTAGTCGTATTCTGTAGATTAAATCCTTAAATTCCAATTCACCTACAACATAAATTTTTCCTCCAAATAATGGTTCTCAGTTCAATCATGCACACATGAACACCTATAACAAGGGAGGGAAGAGGAATGAAAGCACATGGTCTTCTTCAATTTGATCAAGCAAGAGAAAGGGTGGAATTTTACATACCAGATAGAAGTATCACTCCCCGAATGGGGTGGACGTGGCCTATAAAATCGAAGGTTTCCTTTTTAAGGTCTTACGATCTTGAGGTTTTAGTAATTCGATCATGTCAATTTTTTGGATGGCAGTCCTCGAGTGCAGGGTCAATTATTCAAACTTTAGTTGTGATCGTCCCTTAAGCCAGTTTCCACAATAGATCACAAGTACGAAATTGTAAAGTAAAAATTTCTCTAAGGCATGAACTATCTAGAAAGGAAAAATACTTCTTTCAATAGATTATACATGTGTACATGTTTGCCATTAGGGATCGAGTAATCTACATGGGCATAGTTCTTTCGACCGTTTAACCTTACAAAATTTACCTATCGAAACCCTGTTGACACGAAGTACTTTCCTTATAACATTCTAGGTGATGTCCCCCAGTATTAGAGATTGATTTTAAAGAAGCCTCGGATATTGTTGAATTGCTCTAAGTTATCACGACAATGGTTGCCTCGTTAAAAACCTTGCCGGAAAACCCATTTGGGACAAAAACTGGTCGAAGGGAATAAGAGTGCAACGCGTGCTTTCAAACCTAAGGACATTGAGTTGAAGAATCTCTCGATGTCTTCGATTGAACACCTTCAATTGGTTAATATAAAATATAAATGAAAATGGAAAAGATAGTACCTTAGCAATAATATCTTTGAGGAGTGATATGTTCCAATTGTTTGGTAATATCTTGCCATTCATCGTATCAAGTTTGTAAGATCCTTTTTCCGACGATGTCGAGGACCCAATACGGTCAAGTTTGGGCCAAGTTTTCATTCATTTGAGTTTCGAGTATTGAGGGTGACTTTTCTCAGAACTAAGTCCCCGACTTTAAAGTGTCGAAGATTGGCTCTTCAGTTGTAATACCTTTCGATCCGCTATTTCTGTGCGGCCATTCGAACGAGGGTGGCTTCCCGTCTTTCAGTTAGAAATTTGAGACTTGTATTTAGCCTCGTGATTTGACTCTTTCATTCTATATCAAAATCTGAGGTTAGGTTCCCCGACTTCAACCGGAATCAGAGCTTCGACACCATATAGTAAGGAGAATGGTGTTTCCACCATACTAGGTTTCGACGTTGTACGGTATGCCCAAAGGACCTCGGGAAATATTTCTCTCCATTTGCCTTTAGCGTTGGCCACTCTCTTCTTTAGATTTTGAATGATGGTCTTGTTTGTAGATTCGGCCTGTCTGTTTCCACTAGGATAATATGGCGTTGATAGGATCCTTTTTATCTTGTGGTCTTCGAGAAACTTCGTCACCTTACTGCCGGCGAAGTGCTTCCCATTGTCGCTTACGATCTCGACGGGCATCCTGAATCGACATATAATATGGTCCTAGATGAAGTCAATGATTATTTTTCTCTAACTTTTTTGAAGGCCTGTGCTTCAACCCACTTAGAGAAATAATCAGTCATAAAAAAATGAATTGAGCTTTACTTGGGGCCGATGGTAGAGGGCTGACGATGTCTATTCCTGATTTCATGAACGACCATGGGGATAAGACTGAGTGGAGTTACTCATCGGGTTGGTGAATCATCGGCGCATACCTTTGAAATTTGTATCACTTTAGAACAAACTCTTTTGTATCCTTTTCCGTATCGACCCAATAATATCCTGCTCTGATGACTTTGTGAACCAATGACTCGGTACCGAAATGATTTCCACAAGTGCCCTCGTGAATTTCTCGTAGGACGTAGTCGGTATCTCTTGAACCCAAATATATTTCCAAGGGTCCATCGAACATCCTTCTATATAGTGTTCCATCCTCGGCCAATGTGGATCGTGCGACCTTCGTACATAGAGTCCTCAATTCCTTAGGATCCGATGGAAGCTTCCCATTGTTTAGGTACTCGATATATTTATTCCTCCAATCCTATGTCAGACTTGTGGAGTTTATTTTGGTGTGGCCTTCTTCGATTACTGACCTCGAAAGTTGTACGATAGTCCCCGAGCTAAGCTCGTCGTCTTCGACTCATGACCCCAAATTTGTAAGGGCATCGACCTCGCTTTTTTGTACTCGAGGTATGCCGTATGGTCCATTATTTAAATCGATGTAGAGCCAACTTTATTTTGTCCAAGTACCTCTGCATTCGGTCTTCTCGAACCTCGAAAGTTCTGTTGACTACCACAAGTAGGGAGTCACATTTGGCCTCGATGACCTCTGCTCCCAAACACTTAGATAGCTTGAGACCTGCAATCATGACCTCATACTCGGCCTTGTTGTTAGTTAACTTGGAAGTTTTGATAGACTATTTAATTGTATTACCTGTGGGTGGCTTCAAAATGATGTCTAGCCTGGACCCTTTCACGTTCGAAGCGGCGTCTGTGAAGAGGGTCCACACCCCCGATGATGTACCCGATTTTAATAATAGTTCCTTTTTGACCTCAGGCACGAGGGCTGTTGTAAAGTTGGCCATGATGTCTGCCAAGATTTAGGACTTGATGGCCGTTCAGGGTTGATATTCGATATCGTACCCGTTGATCTCGACGACCCATTTGGTCAATCGGCCCGAAAGTTCGGGCTTATGCAAAATATTGCGAAGGGTATAGTTAGTCACCACATAAATTGGGTGACATTGAAAATATGGTTTTAATTTCCTAGAGGCGCTTATTAGAGAAAGCGCTAATTTTTCTAAGTGTGGGTACCGGGTCTCGGCTTCACCTAGGGTTCGACTAACATAGTAAACAGGAAATTACATACCTTGCTCCTCTCGAACTAGGACCCCACTTACCGTGACTTCCGAGACTTCTAAGTATAAGTAGAGTTGCTCGTCCACTTTCGGAGTATGAAGAAACGACGGGCTCGAGAGCTACCGTTTAGTTCCTCAATGCTTGTTGTCATTCCGGGGTCCGTGCAAAATTTTTCTTCTTTTTGAGCAGTGAGAAGAACCGGTGACCTCTATCTGAGGACCTCGAAATGAATCGGCTTAGGGCGACTATGCATCCTGTTAACCTTTGTACAACCTTAACATTATCCACGACCGTGATTTCTTCGATAGCCTTGATTTTATCGGGGTTGATCTCGATGCCCCGGTTTGATACCATGAGACCGAGGAATTTCCCACAGAACCCGAATGCACACTTCTCCGGGTTGAGTTTCATGTTGTACTTTCTTAGTATGTCGAAGGTCTTCTGCAAAATGTTTCAAATGATCCTCTGTGCGCAGGGACTTAACTAGCATGTCATCAAAATAAACTTCCATCGATTTTCCTATTTGTTCCTCGAACATTTGATTTACTAGGTATTGGTAAGTAGCACCAGTACTTTTTAGTCCGAATGACATTATGTTATAATAATAGGTGCCGTACTTAGTGATGAACGAAGTCTTTTCCTGATCTTCTGAGTTCATCTGTATTTGATTGTACCCGGAATTGGCATCGAGAAAGCTAAGGATCTCGTGGTCGGCCGTGGCTTCAATCATGTGATTGACATTCGGAAAAGGAAAAGAATATTTAGGGCATGCTTTGTTTAAATCCTTATAGTCTACGCACATTCTAAGTTTATCCTCTTTTCTAGGGACTAAGACTACGTTTTCTAGCCATTCAAGGTATTTTACCTCCCGAATGGACCCTATTTTGAGAAGTTTGGTTACCTCGTCCTTGATGAATGTATGTTTAACCTCGGACTGGGGCCTTCTCTTTTGCTTTAACGGACGGAACTTTGGGTCCAAGCTCAATCGATGGGTAGTGATCTCCGGTGGGATCCCTGTCATATCAAGATGGGACCAAGAAAAACCATCCATATTATCGATAAGGAATTTAATGAGTTTCTCCCTGAGCTCAAGGGTTAACCCTGTGCCCAGGTATACCTTTCTCTCGGGTAGATACTCGATTAGTAGGACTTGCTCCAGCTCTTCGACCATTGATTTTGTGGCATCAGAGTGATCGGGAATTATGAAGGATCGGGGAATCAAATGTCCGTCCTCCTCATCCGCTCCTCGTTCCTCCGATTGGGTCGAGGTCGGTACCTATGATTGCTATTTGTCCTCCTTTTCTTTTAACTCTGATCCCTTTGTTGATGAAAGCGCCGATACCGGTATTACTTCATTGACCACGAACATCTCTTTGGAAGCACGTTGTTCCCCATACACCGTTTTTACTCCATCTGGTGTCGGGAATTTCAGCATTTAGTGAAGGGTTGAGGGACCCTCATGTTGTGAATCCAGGTTCTTCCGAGCTGGCGTTGTATCTCATATCACCCTCGATCACATGGAACTTGGTTTCTTGAATAGCCACTATATACTGGTAAGATGATTTCACCTTTAGTTGTTTCACTTTCCATGTTGAAACCATTGAGAACTCGAGTTGCGGGCACGATCTGATCCTGTAGGCCGAGCTGCTCCACGATCCTCGATCGAATAATATTGGCCAAGCTCCCTGGATCAATTAAAACACATTTAACTTGAATTTTATTCATAAGAATAGATATTACCGATGCACCATTGTGGGGTTGTGAGATCCCCTCTGCTTCCTCGTCATTGAACGAAAAGGTGCCTTCTGGTACATAGTCTCGAGTTCGTTTCTCCCTGGTGATCGACACCTTGATGCTTTGAACACGGGCCCTTGTGGTATGTTGACCCCACCAACAATTATGTGAATCACATGATGTGGTTCTTCCTGTTCATTTTTCCTGTTTGCATCCCTATCTCTGAAGTGATTTTTAGCTCGGTCACTCACGAATTCTCGAAGGTGACCCTCGTTGAATAGACGGGCCGCCTCCTCCCTTAGTTGTCTGCAGTCTTCGGTTCTATGACCATGGGTACCATGGTATTTTCATATTTGGTTAGGGTTCCTTTGAGCTGGATCACTCTGTAGGGGTATAGGCCATCTGGTATCCTTGATTCTCCCAATGGATGATATAATACCTGATGCATCGATGCTGAAGTTGTATTCTGATAATCGTGCCGCTTCTGTGGGCTCGACGTGTTTATCGAAGTCACTTTTCCTCATGATCCCTCGAGAGCTATTTCCTCGATCATTTCTTTAATCATATCGAAAGGGATTACGCCCTGTGCTGCTGTTTCTACTATATGCATTTTACGGTTGATACCGATCTCTGTTCGATCGGGGTTCCCTTGTCGATGTCCCTTTGAACTCTAGCGACGGGCCTGTTTGGGTAAACGAAATTGGAAGGGGTCCCTAATTGATCATCCTCGACCCTGATCTTTGACTGGTACCGATTATGAACATCGGTCCAATCACCGTTGGATATTCAATTAAATTCTATTTTAGCTGCCGTGACGCTACCGAACGTCGCTCGTTCAAACCTTGAGTAAGGGATTGAACAATCCAATCATCTGTGACCAGGGGTAGGTCCATGCGTTCCATCTGGAACCGAGATATGAATTCCCTTAACATTTCGTTGTCTTTCTGTTTCACTTTGAAGAGGTCCGACTTCCTAGTCGCAACCTTTATCGCTCTGGCGTGTGTCTTCACGAAGGAATCTACAAGCATGGTGAAGGAATCAATGGAATTGGGTGGCAGATTGTGATACCATATCATCGCCCCTTTCGATAGTGTTTCTCCAAATTTCATTAGTAGAACGGATTCAATCTCATCATCTTCTAAGTCATTCCCCTTTATTGCGCATGTATAATAAGTGACATGCTCATTAGTGTCCGTGGTCCCATTGTACTTGGGAATTTTCGGCATGTGGAATTTCTTTGGAATGGACTTCTGAGCCGCACTTAGGAGGAAAGGCTTCTGCACGAACTTCTTCAAATCCTAACCCTTTAAAATCGTTGGTGCCCCCGGTATTTGATCAACCCGGGAGTTGTATGTTTCTACTTTTTTGTCAGTCGCCACAATATTCTTTTCACCTGATTCAATCTGTTAGTGAGCTCCTCGAGTATTTGTATAATGGCAGGATCAGTCCCCGATTCATTGGCATTCGATCTCTCCAGTACAGGTTCGACCCTGCGAACAGCTTCTGGTGAAGTTTCGGTTCGACCCCACTTGGTGCTCGATGCTGATTTTGTAGTTGTGCTATAGAGGCTTGCTGAGCCTGTAGCATTTCAAATATCAATTGGAGGCTGACTTCACCGTCTTCTTCGCGCTGCATGCCTCGACCACCTGATCGACCTTCCCTTCATATGCTACCTTCGGGATCAGGGCCCAGATTTGCATTTAGGGAAATATGTGAACTAACATTGACGAGATTTGCAATTGGTACTCCCTCGAGGTTATCCTGAGGCACCTCGATCCCTGGGGAGGCTATATTGTCATTTTCCCCATGAAATTCGAGGCCGTTGTCACCATGTGTGGGTTCTATTTGTGAGTTTGACATGTTTATCTTGAAAAAAAAGACTTACAAGAACAAGCATAAAGTAGTGTGTATTATCAGAATCAGTATTAAGCAATAACTATTATCCTTAGCCCCACGGTGGGCGCTAAACTGTTTACTCTTAAAATCGGATAACAATTAAACTTATAATGTGGTTTTAATGACACATGATTTCACCAAATACAAATTGATAGATATTGTTGGCCCAAGAAAGAGAATAATTTTGAAGATTGACAAAGGAACTCAGAGATGAACCATGTCTATCACTGGAGACATAAACACATGCAGATTTAAAGGCACATGAGATGCACATGCAGGAGATAAACGAAATCTGGGAAATAAGAGATATCTTCTGATCGAAAAGATTGCAAAATGATAAGGAGAAGGACTCCTTACTCAATAAGAACAGAATCTAAGATAAGGAAGGATTTGAGGAGTTGAGTTTGACTAGAACTCTTCCACCAAGGAAGAGTTGCATAAGGATTCTAGTTAATTCCTTATCTTCTAACTCCTATATATTGCAGAATGTTCTTATTGTAAAGGGACGCACAAAACAGAAATTTATCAAGAATTGAGAGCAAAATTCGTGAAGAAATTTTGCAAGCAGTTCGAGCCAAATTGGAGAGTGCGAATCTGGAGCTACTTGAACCAGCTAGAAGAACCAGTTCCATCTGTTGTCTTTTAGTCTAGTTTATTTGTAGTAGGTGATTACAAAGTGTATCTTTCAACTTTTTCTAGAAGAAATTGTAATAGGTACTGAGTATTCAAGTTAGAGTTAAGTTGAAGCTTATCGCAAATAACTAGAGGCTAGTTTGCCACAAGGGATTAGAGTTAGTCCTTAGGTTTACAAAAGACTTTATTTTGTAAATGCTGTTTGGATCATTGATTTAGTGAAGAGTTTGGGAAAATCCTACTGGGAAGTAGGTCGTGGTTTTTTCACCTTTTGAGCTAGGTGTTTTCCACGTAAAATTGCTGTGTTCCTTTATTTTCTGCAATTATTGTTCCGCAAACTGTAGGAGTTGGAACACATAGAAGAACCTGGTCGTTCTATAACTACTGCACGCTGTCGCGCCCCCTTCTTCCTCACGGATATCGGGTTTGTGACATTGGTTGGGACAACTCATTCCCTTTGGGAAAGGGGGTTTGCATATTTTGAAGAGTTGCCACCTAGCGATTTTAACGGTGCGTTAGGGAACCTAAGGGGTTCAATTATAACTACGTTGCTAACTAGAGACTTGGGTAAGGTATTGAAATTATCCTAAGGGGAAAGTGTTAGGCACCCCTCAAGATCCACACGTGTGGTTCCCAGCCGAATGGTTTCGTGAATTTGTACAGATAGCAAATAACAAGTAAAGGCTCAAATAAGAGGGGATTTAAGTTTTAAACATGCAGATGTTTGAAAATACAGCAAAGGAGGTTAGACTTTGTAAAAAGATTACGAGCTAAGCATATAAAAGGTGTCCTAGGTTTATAATAATATGGATCACATCAATGCAATACCCGGTGATCACTCCTCGAAGAGGGGCTACACGTGGTATTAGTGCATCGGTCATCATATCCATATTCTACCCTTCCTACCCCGTAAAGGTAATTAAAATGCGTGTCAGTCACAAAACTTATTGCGTACTATTACGCGTCCCATCCTATCAGTCCTGGAGGAAGTTAGGAACTACTATTCCTAGAGGGTGGGTACTAGGCTGAACCCCTAGGTTTAAAGGGCAAAATTCTAAACGACAAACAAAACAATTAGGACTGCAAATACAGGGAAACATATAGAGGCAGATATGAGGCTCAGATATTCCTCCCCAAATTATACACATAAATAGCACGGCTAAAACACAAGTAAAGTCTTTAGCTTCAGGACCTAAAGCATGATGTCTAGGCGAGAATACAGTAATGAGGCAATGTTTTTACTGAGTTTCAGAGAAAGGATTTCTACCAGATTCAGACTATCGATCCTGACCTATTATTAACCAAATATCACACAAAAAGAAGGTAGATATCCAGTTTTAATAAGTTTAATACCTAAGGCTTGCCTAGGCGTATTAAACCGCTCCAGTTACACTGTTTTAGCTTTTTCAGAAAATAGTAGTTAGAAAATGATGAGTCTGTTTTTTAACCAAGATAAAGGGGATGAGTATTTAAACGAGTATGAATGTAGGTCCTACAAAACATGATACCTAAATGCAGGCAGGGTGTTGAGTATGCAAACCTATACATGCTGTTCTAGATGTATGAGAGCTTTTATAATCAGAATCTATTTTTAGCGAGATTCATTAACACATTTTGACTAAAAAATGGAACATACAGAGACGTAATTCCTTGTTAAATTATTGAAACCTAATACATGATTTCTAGGTGTTCGTAGCAGCTATTTATTTTAACACATGATTTTGGCATAGATAACATGAGCATGCTGAGAATGAAATCCTAAGGGGACATGATTTCTAAGATGCAAAATTTGACAATAATCAGTTATTTAGCCTAAACGGGATTTCTAGATGAAACAATTGCGGGAATGCTGAAATAGTAATATTATGACAGCCATTTCTTTTGTTGTTATCCAACTATAAACATGATTTCTAAGTGGATATAAGTATGATGAGATGCTGACATGAATGGACCTAAGTATCGTGATATCTAATGCATGTATGTCAGGTATTCCTAAGCATGGTGGCTATTGCGCATATATGAAAGCAAACTATAAGCATGGTTTCTACCCGTATCTATACTAAGCATGCATACCCCACCCATTTCACTATCCAGCCCCAGAATTGCTTTTTACAATTAATTATTACAGACCAACATTGCACAAATTTCATAAGTAAATAAGGAAATTAAGAAGTTACACTATAGGGAGCCTAACAATAAGCCCAAATCCTCAGATCCAACAATGCCATATGCCATGACCTTTTATAACCCAGGTGTGTCAGAGTTCCTAAGGACCTCAGAGGATCCCAGGAAGTACTCGCACCCAGGTACCCTAGCCAGGAATGAGTAAGTGTAGTGTGGGAATGTCATACTTGTGTGTCAAAGTTCAATGGGTACTCAAATGGTCCCCAAGGCAGTGCTCACACGAAGGGGGATGAACTTAGAAGATAGGAATGGTGATATCTGCTCATAGTTTTAAAAAGAGTTGGGCTGGAAATAGTTTTCTGAACTAAATGTTTTGAAATAAGCCTTGAATAACAGCATGAGAATTTTCTCTTATGAAAAACCAGTTGGAGGAGGAAAAGAAACAGGACAATCAACAACTGACAAACACACACAGTTTAGGAAACAAACACAGTCAGGGATAGGGGAACTGGGGACAAATAAGTCACATAGAGGAAGCAGATTTGCACACAAGTAAACCTTAGAGTAGTATTACAGGACCTAAACAGTCATAGCATAGTTCATCACAGAGTATTCATGCTAGGATCCCAAATAGCATCAAATTGAGGGGTATAGCGACGAAGTATCAGGAGTGCATGCTTATAGTGTCAGGAGTCATGGGTAAGGCAGAATCATAGTGAAACAAATGAGAAAGCAATAGACATGCTGAACTAAAGGGAAAGGGAGATCATATGGACATAGTAGATAGGCTAAATGCAAGGCAAGCAGCAGAACCACAAATAAAAGCATAAGAGGAACAAAAGGAATCGTAAAACAGAAACATATTGTTTTGGGTGCTATAAACATAAACTGGAAAACATACCAGTTTTGAATGAAAGACTGAATGCAGAATGAAGAGCAGTACTGTGAAGAACAACAGAGTAGTAGTGTGTAGATGCAATAGAACAGGAGAGAGGCAGAGCAATAACACAATAGAATCACTCAGTCTTGGCTTGCAGCCGACTGAGTTGCAAGTAAACATCAAGAGAAGCAGGAAAATATGTGTGTGTGTGTAGTGAGATCTTAGAACAATATGTCTTTTTTTTTTTGTTACTGAAAGGCTAGAAGTATATATGGTTTGAAACTATGTAGCAAATAAGGCAAGAGTCATAGTTACGCAGTAAATTATGGAATTATGTACCAATTATAATCACATCAGCATAAGTAGTCCCTTTAATTAAGGAGTTACTTCAAACGGTAATATGCAAGTAATAGATAAAGGAGGAAATCATGCAAAACTGAATATAGTATATAAGGAAACAATTTTGGTATCACACAAGTACAGAACATGTAATAGAAGCCAGGTTCAGTAAATTCTAATTAAGGAAAGTAATTAGGAGTCAGCTGGTAACATAGTCGACCATAGAATAAGGCAAGAAAATATTTTAGTGGTTGAAATCAGTAAGGAAATCATCACAAAAGATTGGTGAAAGGTATCAATTACAGGAAATTAGGGATTCAAACAAAAGTAGCATTAGCTAAAGGAAATTAACACAGATAGCAAACACATGATAGGCAAAAGGAATCAACTCGGAAACCCTAATAGGCACAGTAAGGTAAAAGAATCATATAAAGTCTAGGAATCAAACTAGAACATGCTAAACGATTAAAGGAATCAATAGAACAAACATAATATAAACGGGAGCAGCAAAGAACCAGAAACCTTGATGAACAGAATGGGATAAAATCACCCAAACTCAGAATATTTATGGGAAACAAGCACACATGCGTATTAAGCAAGCATATTATCAAAGACAGACTCAGATACCCAGGATTAGGGCTAAGAAAATTAGGATTTTGACATAATAACTCAGATGAAGATAAAAACATAAATAAATGTTTGAACATAGTGAAAATCATAAGATATACTAAAATCGGAAGGAAAAGCCGTTTTAAAAGGGGGTTATGAAACCCTAGTTTGAAGACGAAGATTGTTCAAAGTAGAAAAACTTTTTATTTCAAAGAAACGCGTAGAAAAGCTTAGTAATACCATAGATATAAGGAAGATCTAGAAGAAATTAAAAAGATATAGGAGTTAAGGTTTCGAGGAACCTAGAGAAGTAGGAAAAACCTCAAAGACGTCGCCGGCTTAAGCCGGAAAGGTTGTAGCTCTTACTCAGACGGCCCGGGGAGGCCAGAAAGTGGCATGAGGGGTCCTGAGAGGTGAGTGAACCGCTCCAGGTTCGCCTGAGGGCTCTAGGGTGTCACTGGACCGGTGCAAGGTGGACAAATAGCCATGAGACGATGATGAGCCATGGTTTCTGGTGAGAGAACCAGCCGGAGAAGATGACCGGACTCCATCGGAGGAGAGAAGCCAAAGGAGGCTTCTAGAGAGAACTAGAGGGTAACAGAGAGAGATAGAGAGAGAATGAGTGTTGAGAGAATGAGGGGTCGGAGGGGGTAGTGGTTGAGTTTAATTATGGTAACTTAGATCTGGACCGTTGATCTCATATGATCAACGGTTCAGATCGGGCGTGTGGTTGGGACGGGTAGGAATGGGTTTGGTTTGGGTTGGAGAATGGGTTTTGGGTCAGGTGGGGCTTGGTTTAAAATTGGCTATAATTTAAATAAGAATGGGCTAAACGTTAAATGCCCTATTAAATAAGATAATCAATTAATTAAAATAGCTAATAATTGTAAAAAAAACGAAATTGAGACCAAATAAATGAAATTAAGGCGATTGACTAATATATAAAAATATAAATGATCATTTATTGATTTTAAAATGGTAAAAATATACATTTGTGCTATAATCGCAAAAACTGCTGAAATTAACTAAATAATGCCAATATTGGCTAATTTGTGAAATAATAAAATCCTAAGGGAATTATATAGGATATAAATAACATATTGAGCAAGAAAATGATTTGAAATAACATCATTTATGAATAATTATGGAATATAAAGTGTTAAATAAACAGGAAAATAATTTGATAAAAATACGAAAAATTGTGGGAAAATACCAGTTACCATAAAGAGTGATTTTGAAAGTATATATGCAATTTTGAAAATAGTTTGAGGAAAAATTGGGTATCAACACACGCAAAATTTTTGTCACCACACAAATCACCCCCCTCTTTTGTGATATTGACATAAATAAATAACAATTGGTATCAAAGCGGATTATCCTTGAAGAGGCTAACACCTTAGGAAAAGATTAAGATGAGTGCACCACCTGGGAACTGGGAAGGAAAATCAACTGCTAGGCCACCACTTTTCAATGGCCAGTACTACTCCTGGTGGAAGAACACGATGAAGGATCACTTAATTGGAGAAGATTATGAACTATGGGACATAGTCACTGACGGTCCTTTGGCCACCATGAAGAAGACTGCTGAAGGAGTAGATGTGCCAAAGACAAGAGCTGACTGCACTGCTGAAGACTTAAGAAAATGGGAAAAGAATGCCAAGGCCAAGAAGTGATTTGTGTGTGGACTTGGTCCAGATGAGTACAACAGAATTCAAAGCTGCACCACTGCCAAGGAAATTTGGGACACTTTGCAAGTGGCTCATGAAGGAACTGCACAAGTGAAAAGATCCAGAGGTACATTACTATATTCTCAATATGAGAATTTCTCTATGAAGGAAGGAGAGACCATCCAAGAGATGTACACTAGGTTCACTACTCTGACAAATGAACTAAAATCTCTTGGAAGGACTATCCTTGAAGAAGACAAGGTTGAAAAGATTTTGACAAGGGTTCTGCCAATCTCTTGGGAGAGTAAGATCACTGCTATTCAGGAATCAAAGAGCATGGAAACCCTCAGATTGGATGAGCTAATTGGAAATCTCACTGCCTATGAACTTAGAAGGCAGGCAATGAAGATGGATGCTCCCAAGAAGGAAAGAAGTCTGTAACTGAGAATCACTGAGGGAACAGATTTGGAGGAAGATGAAATGGCTATGATCACCAAGAAATTCAGAAACTATATCATTAGGAAAAAGGGCATCTCAAGAGGTGGAAACTACAACAAGGCAAAGGCACCAGAAAAACCCACCAACGATGGATGCTACAAATGTGGAAAAACTGATCATCACATCAAGATCTGTCCCCAGTGGGATGTTTAATGGAAAGGGGAAAGACCTGAACGAAGGAACCGGAAGAAGGAACTGGTTCATCCCAAGAAAAACACAACATCAAATAAAGCTATGGTTGCTACTTGGGAAAAAGTTCAGATGAAAAATCAAATGATGAATATGGAGATGAGCAAGCACTCATGGAAATTGGTGAATCAGATGAGGAATTAGAGGTAAGTATATCTCGTCTCAAAAACAAGATTAAGTTCCTATCAAAAGAAAAACTCTCTGAATTGTTACTTGACTTCATTGACGATTCTGAAGAAATAAATAAAGAAAAAGAACAATTGTCTAAGGAGTGTGTAATGTTAAAAGCAAAGTGTAAGAACTTGGAGCTCAAAGTAGGTGAATCTGTAAATGAAAACACTGCCTTGAAGAACCAGGTTCATCCACTTGAAACTAAGGTCCTAGAGTTAAAATATGAAAATTTAAAACTGAAACTATGAACTAGCAAGAAGACAGCTGACAACTCTCAACTCATGTTAGAAGAAAATGTAGGCAGACTAAAGGATGAGTTGTATAATAAAGATGAACAGATAAGAGTTCTAAAAGAGGAACTTGGAAAGGTCAAACATGAACTGGATCGAACATGCAAATGGAATAAATCTTCTGATGCCTTGACACGACTTCAAGAAAATCACAGTAGTAACAAAAGAGGACTTGGCTTGGGGAGTCAACTGCCTAAATGGGATCCCAAAATTAAGTACCTCACACTTCTTGAGAACAAAATCTGCACCCACTGTGGTAAGACTGGTCACTACAAAATTGAATGCAATGCAAAAGAGCAGACCAGTCAAAGGAATAAAAGTTTTGTTCGAAAGAAAAATTGGCTGCCAAATTGGGACAGAAGAAGCTTAATTCATCCTTTTTCTCATGGAAAAGGACCCAAACTAGTTTTGGTTCTTAAGACTAACACATGATTTTCTTTTGTAGGTTCAAGTGAAAGGGAGCAGTCAAATATGGTACTTGGATAGTGGCTCCTCAAAGCACATGACAAGAATTCCTTTCACTTGAAAACCTCAAAGGAGGAAATGTCTCCTTTGGAAATGAGAAGAAAGGTGAAATTAATGGGGTTGGTAAGGTAGGTAAGGATGACACACGTTCCATTGAGAACATTTACTTGATAGATGGCTTGAAATATATCCTAATCAGTGTGTTACAACTGTGTAACAGAGATAACCTGGTTGCATTCACTTCTACAAATTGTTTTGTGATTAATCTTATCACTGACAAGATTATTTTGCAGGGAAAAAGAGTGAATAACATATATATCATAGACCTGTCCACACTATCATAAAACGAATTAGCTTGTTTGAGTATGCTGGACAGTGATCCCCTCCTTTGGCACAAAAGACTTGGACATGCAAGTCTAAATCAACTCAACAAACTAGTCTCCAAGGACCTAGTGATAGGTCTCCCTAACATTAAATTCAAGGAAGACAAAGTTTGTGAGGCTTGTGCAAGGGGGAAGTAGGTAAGGTCCTCTTTCAAAAGCAGGAAAGTAATAAGTACCACCAGGACGTTGGAACCGGTTCATATGGATCTATGCGGTCCTATGAGAACATTAAGCAGAGGTGGTAAAAGATATGTAATGGTGCTTGTTGTTGACTACTCTAGATTTACCTGGACATTGTTCCTAACATCTAAAGATGAAGCATTTGATATGTTTACTACTTTTGTTAGAATAACCCAGAAACAGTTAGGAAATCAACTTGCGTCAATTAGGTCTGATCATGGCACTGAATTTGAAAATGCCAAATTTGCTGAATTTTGTGATGAGCATGGCATAGATCATAACTTTTCTGCCCCTAGAACTCCACAACAAAATGGAGTGGTTGAAAGAAAAAATAGGATACTTGAAGATATAGCCAGGATCATGCTTATTTCTAGTAAACTACCTCATAGCTTCTGGGCAGGAGCTGTAAACACTGCATGCTATATCATAAATAGGTGCATGACTAGACCACTTGTAGAGAAGACTCCCTATGAGTGACTTAAAGGGAGAAAGCCCAATATATCCCATCTTAGGGCTTTTGGCTGTAAGTGCTTTGTGCACAACAATGGCAAGGACTCCCTAGGTAAGTTTGATCCCAGAAGTGATAAGGGAGTATTCTTGGGATATTCTTCACATAGTAAGGATTATAAAGTGTATAAGAAAAGAACTATGTGTGTTGAAGAGAGCGTGCATGTTATTTTTGATGAAACTAACATTCTCTCTGAGAGACAGGAACAAGTAGATGAAGAAATTGGGTTGGTCAGAAATTCAGACCAAACTGGAGCAACACTGGAGGAAGGAACGGGTGATGGAACATGTTCATCCATCCCAGGCAACATGCTAGGGGGAACTGAGCAACAAACTAATTTCCAAACCTCATTGGAACCTGTCCCTGATCCTGTTCCTCAGCAACAAGACACTGTAGGATCTTCAAGTAATACCCAGTTGGTTGTAAAACCACACAGATATCAAAGCTCACACCCCACTGAGAACATTATAACTGATCCAACATCTGGAATCAGAACCAGATCCTCTTTGAAAAATCTGTGTGCGTTTGATTCTTTTCTATCCCGGACTGAACCTAAAAATATTGCTGAAGCTTTGCACGATGCAGATAGGGTAAATGCAATGCAAGAAGAACTCAACCAATTTGAAAGGAGTCAAGTTTGGCATCTAGTACCTAGACCCTTTGATAGATCAGTGATTGGCACAAAGTGGGTATCCAGAAACAAACTTGATGAAGATGGAACAGTTACAAGAAACAAGGCAAGATTGGTGGTTCAAGGATACAGTCAGGAGGAAGGAATAGACTATGATGAAACCTTTGCTCCTGTGGCAAGGTTTGAAGCAATTAGGATCCTCATAGCCTTTGCTGCTTACATAGAATTCACCCTTCACCAGATGGATGTCAAGAGTGCCTTCCTAAATGGCATCTCAAGGAAGAAGTGTTTGTAAAGCAGCCTCCGGGGTTTATAAACAAGGAGAATCCTGATCATGTGTCCAAGCTTGACAAAGCACTGTATGGACTCAAGCAAGCTCCGAGGGCATGGTATGAAAGGCTTTCAAAATTCCTGCGGGAACATGACTACAAGAGAGGTAAACTTGATAGCACCTTATTCTTGAAGGAAAAAGGTAAAGATCTCTTGGTAGTGCAGATATATGTAGATGACATAATCTTTGGGGCAACTTCTGAAAAGCTAAGTAAAGAATTTGCTAAACTAATGGGGAGTGAATTTGAAATGAGCATGATGGGTGAGCTTAACTTCTTTTTAGGCTTACAAATTAAACAAAATTCAAATGGAACTATGATCCATCAGCAAAAATATGTGAAAGAATTGCTTAAAAGATTTAAAATGGAAGACTCAAAGGAAATTGACACTCCNTAACTTCTTTTTAGGCTTAAAAATTAAACAAAATTCAAATGGAACTATGATCCATTAGCAAAAATATGTGAAAGAATTTCTTAAAAGGTTTAAAAAGGAAGACTCAAAGGAAATTGAGACTCCTATTGCAACAGCCACAAAACTAGATGTAGATGAACCTGGTTCATCTTACGATCAAAAGTTGTACAGAGGAATGAAAGAAGTGAAATTGTCCTAATAGTTCTATAGCCTCTCGAATATAAGTACAGACGTCTCTGTACCAATCCGCAAGACTCTACCAAACTCTCTTATGACTCGTAGCACCTATGAACCTAGAGCTCTGATACCAACTTGTCATGACCCAAATTTCCCTCCGTTGGGTATCGTGATGGAACCTAGTCTTAGGGACTAGGTAAGCCTAACATTTCCACTTAACAACAACAATAATAAAGGAATTATAACAATCTCGATATATAAATCTTGACAGAGTTTACAATTTCCCAAAACTCGGTAAATACAAATCATAAGCTCTACGACATCTTTCAACCGAATCTAAATACAACTGTCTAGAAACAATAAGTACAGTTGACATAAACAGGAAGGTGACTCCGAAACCTGCGAACGCAGCAGCAGGTTTACCTTGAGTCTCCTCATCAACGATCCACACAGCTAATAACAACAATTGCCAGGATCTGCACACAAAAATGCGCAGAAGTGTAGTATGAGCACACCACTGTGGTGCCCAGTAAGTATCAAGATTAACCTCGGTGAAGTAGTGACGAGGACTAGTCACGACACCACTGATCTAATAAGTAAAAAGGCATAAATGTACAAATGACCGAAATATAATATCTATCTAATTTCGATATAATTAACGGTACGATCGAATAATATGGAAGAAAATTCAATAATTAGGATCAACGGACAGCATAATAGAAATACACAAAGAGAATTGAAAGAATGCAAGCCAAAGGTCGGGAATCACAACCCAATAAAACACTAGCAATTCAGCACTGCATCAATTTATCACGTCAGGCCTTAGCCAATAAACTCAATAAAGCTGGTCAAACCTTCGAGTGAAAACCTTTAAATCGTGAGTTTATTTCGAAAGCTTTAAAGATATAATCATTTCGGAATAGAAAAATTTCTTCTTTGAAACATACTTTCTCTGAATGTATATTTACATATTTTTATAAAGAGAAATGTTTAAAATATAGTCCCTTCAAAATACGTGATGTTCAAATATACTTTCCCAAATACTGCTCTTTCAAATATCATTTTTC
>ML431511.1:6127-100880 GCA_005239525.1 Nicotiana knightiana
CTGGAAGTTTAGCCAAGTGGGCCATAGAATTAAGTGAACATGAAATAATCTATCAGCCTAGGACTGCAATTAAGTCTCAAATACTAGTTGATTTTGTTGACTTTAGTAATAACATTGTACATGAAGTAGAAAAAGAGTTACAACTCGTTAACGGTGCTAATCCAAGCCTATGGATCTTGTTCACCGATAGTTCTTCAAATATAAAAGGTGTCGGCTTAGGCATAGTCTTAATATCACCCACGGGTGAAAAGACATGGCAAGCTATCAAGTGTTATCCTATAACTAACAATGAAGCAGAGTACGAAGCTGTTATTGCAGGGCTTGAACTCGCACGGGAGCTCTCAATCGAGCAAATTGTGATCAACAGCGACTCCCAACTGGTAGTAAATCAGATACAGGGGACTTACATCGCTCGAGAGACTAGAATGCAACAGTATCTTGAAAAAGCGCGAGAGCTCGTGAGACAATTCAAAACATGGAAGGTAGTGCAAATACCTAGAGAGTAAAATGCAGAAGTAGATGCATTAGCTAACCTCGCAGCAGTTACGGAAGTAACGAATAAAGACAATGCAATTGTCGTTCAACTATTTCATTCAATAATAGACCAGGACAGGAATGAGGTAACTTTGAACAACCTAACNTGTAAAGTTGCACGGTACTACCTTATTCGCAACTCGCTTTATCGCAAGATGTTCGGAGGACCCCTAGCCAAAAGCCTCGGACCTAACCAAACGAAATTTGTGATGAAAGAAGTCCACGAAGGGCATTGTGGAAATCACTCAGGGGCGAGATCCTTAGTGAAAACACTAATCAGAGCTGGATATTATTGGCCTAAGATGGAAGAAGAAGCCGAGAACTTCGTATCCAAATGTGCTAGATGCCAAAGGTTTTCCAATAACATGCATCGACCAACAAAATTATTGCATCCAATAATATCCTCATGGCCTTTCATGAAATAGGGTATGGACATAGTGGGACCTCTTCCCACAGCTAAATGACAGGTACGGTTTTTACTCGTGCTAACCGACTATTTTACAAAATGGGTAGAGGCAGAAGCGTTCAAACAAGTGCGAGAAAAGGAAGTTAAAAGCTTCTTATGGCGAAACACAATATGCCGCTTTGGAATACCAAAGGAAATCGTGTGTGATAATGGCCCACAATTCATCGGCTCGCAAATCACAGAATTCTTTGAAAGTTGGCAAATCAAGCGGATCACTTCAACGCTGTACCACCCCGTGGCTAATGGTCAAGCTGAGTCAACGAATAAGGGCATCATCAACAATCTAAAGAAGTGGCTGGATAAAGCCAAAGGAAACTGTCCTGATGAGTTACTAGCGGTACTATGGGCATACATAACAACTTCAAATATAGCCACGGGAGAAACTCCATTTGCACTTGTTTATGGCTCAGAAGCCTTAATAACTGTAGAGATTGGCGAACCGAGCATAAGGTTGTTAATAGCCACGGAGGGAGAAAATGACGACGAATTGAGGACCAACCTGGACTTGCTCGAAATAAGGAGAGAAGCAGCATTGATACGGGTGGCAGCTCAAAAACAAATCATAGAGCGTTATTACAACCGTAAAGCTCATCTCAGCTACTTCAAGATTGGGGACTTTGTCTTCAAAAAAGTCTTTCAATCAACGAAAGACGCAGGTGCAGGAAAGCTAAATCCAACTTGGGAAGGACCTTACAAAATTCGAGGCATAGCTGGGAAAGGCGCCTATGAGTTGGAAGCTATGGACGACAGAGTCTACCAACAAGCTGGAACACTATCCACCTAAAGAAGTATTACTTCTAAAGGAAAAGAATACCCCCCGTCAGGTACAACACGTTCGATTTTATTTTGAACATTTAAAAATTTTACTAACTTTTTTTAGATGATAGACATAAAGCTAACCCATCACAAGATGATGATATTAGACCTGCAAAGACGGGAGGAAATAACACAATTCCCGGTCTAGGGTTACACTTTCTGATGGACGTTTTAAAAGGGTTAAGCAGTCATCATCTAAAAAACTAAATACCTTCGAGTCCGGAATGTTTTTCCTTTTCAGTAAAAGGACCACAAGGAAGGAATAGTCAAGTGCTCGAGATTTCATTCTTCAAAGCTCAAACACTTGGGGGACTATATAATATGAAAGGCTAAGACGAAGCAAAGAAGGATATCAGAAAGTCAAAAGCTCGAGCCTGAAGACCCATCTACCCAACGAGACAAGTGACACGAGCAGAATCAAAAGAAATCAAAAGAGCCATCCAAATACCAAGCCTAATGCAAAAAGCAAAAACCTTCGAACATGTTCAGGTTGAAAGGAAAAATAACCTTCGAACATGTTCAGGTTGAAAGGAAAAATATTAGTTACAAGAAAGAAATGTACATCTTTATACTTATTCAAAGCTGTTATAACAAAAACAGTTAGGGGTAAAAGATCATCGTCAATGTACTCATTCAACAAATTGTTCTCAAATAAAACAATTATGGATGAAAGATCTAAATCCTTGTATTTGTTCAAGAAACTGTTATCAAATAAAACAAGTTATGAATAAGAAAACATNAAAAAAACTGTTAAGTATGAAAAACAGTTACGAAATACAAGGGTACATCAAATCTGTTAAACAAAAATAGTTGCAAATGTGAGTTTTAGACGATAACCAAACACATGTAAAATGTTATGGAAGTTCAAACAAAACCTTTCCTTGGAAACATTCTTAAACATATGTAAAATTCCTATTACTCTATTGCATTATCATGAAGTTGAGACGTCTTCTTCATGTCAATTATAAAGGGCCCTCTTCCATAAACTATGCCTATTACAAAAAGGCACACATTTAATATGACACCGTGCCTATTATAAAAAAGGTACGAGTAGTCTAAAGCATTCCACATGCAAAACTCGAAGGTAAAACTAAAACCTCGAAAAATGAAGCATGCAAAAGACTTAAAGAGTGAAACAGAAACTCAACAAAAGTCGAACTAACATTAATATATTAAAACGGCTAAAACTAAGTATTAACTTATACTTAGCCGTATAAAATTTTTATATACATTGTGGTGCCCCTAAGTTGTCATTTGGGGACTTTAAAGAAATCCAAATTTACCCTCGATGGGATTGGGGGTAACCACCAATTGATACAAAACAAAAAGGTGGGGGGGATGAACCAACTAAATCTTTTCAAGAGAGGGGTTGACTTCACTGGAAGAAAGAGCAGGAGCAACTAGGGATGAAGAGGCATGAGCGGCTGGAATCTCACCATCAGGTGAAGAGAGATTATGACCTTGTTGAGCCTTCTCCATGGCTACCTTAGTTTTAGCTATTTCAGCACTAAGGTCAAAACCCTCTTGACTCAGTTCCATCAATGTGTCAAGGCGAGAATTCATGTACGCTCAGCTCACATCGACATCAGCCACCTCTTCCAGATCTTCATAATCCTTTGCCCATACTTGAAGATCTGCTCTCAATCCGTCCTTCTCCGCTTCCGCAGCTTCATGGGCGGCCCTTAACGGTACAATCGACTCCTCTATAATTTGAGCTTTGTCTAAAGCCTTTCGAAGGTCTTCTTGAGTACGAGTGAGTGATTGCACGAGCTCGCCTGAGTATTTCTCCTTTTGCCCCAACAAATTTTTCAAGTCTGTAATCTCCTCCGAGGCACGAGACAGCTGCTCAGCGAAAAAAGACTCCAGATTACTCTCGTCTTTATCAGCTTGACTGATAGAAGCCTTCTCTACTGCCAGTTCTGCCGCCATGAGTTTCATCTGCCACTTCAAGGTACTCCTTTCCTCTTCTAAAGCATCCATGTCAATCCTTAGGCTATCACATTGGGCTTTCCAATATCGACATCGGCCTGCAACTCTTTTGTCTCCTGGTCCGTGCTTGAAATCCTCTTCATAAGCTCCATGCCTATAAGGTTAATCTACAAGAAATAAACCAGTCAGATATGGTAAATCTCATATACGAAAATGAAAGAGGATAACTTGCATCATACCTTCAAAGAAGTATGCACGACCTCATTGGCCCATGTAAGAGCACCGTGGCTGGCTAGCTTTGCTTTCTCAGAGGGACCTATCAAAGGCTTGAGCCACACTTTGGGCTCACCCATTTTCTTGAAAAGATTTCCCTCAGCTGGAACCTCTATTACCACCTGCTGCATCTCTCTACTAGAAGACCCTACTTCCCTAACGGAAGGCATGGAAGCATGCAGAGATGGAACATCAACAGGAACGGAGGGTTGAGGAGCTGGAGAAGCCACAGACAAAGTAGCAGGCATGGAGAGTTGAAGAGTCGAGGAAGTTACGGGCAAAGAAATAACAAAAGTTGAAATATCCAGAGGAACAGACGAGACAACTTCTCTCAAAGAAGCAGAAAAGACAGCAGCCAAAGGGCCATCGTCAGGAGCGAGATCAACACCCTCATAAATAGGGGAATGTGAAACATCATCAAGGACATGGGGCTCAATCATAGACACGGAAGGCAAGTTTAAGGCTGTAAGCTCATCATCTAAAACCACCCGCCTTCTCTGTGGCCTGTGCACTAAAGCACCTTCTTCTTCTTCTTCTTCTACGGAACGAGACTCACCAATCTTCCTCTTCGAGGAAGATGAACCAACAATAATTTCTTGGGCCTGAGCCAAAGACATCTTCTGGATAGATGAAGAAGACACCCCACGAGCGGAGAACCCTATTAAAAGGGAAAAGGTCAAACGACAAAGAAAGAAGAGATTCGAGTAAGGAAAGAAGCAAGAACAAAGAGCTTCACTTACCGTGGGTCTTTACATGCCAACCATACCTCCCAGCGAGGGATTTCCAAGATCTCTCTTCTGAAGGAGCAACGGACAATAATTTTTCTACCCAATCACGAATACCAGAGGCATTCTCAACATTATTCATGATTGTTGAGATAAGAAGAAACATATACTGTGTTAATAAAACATCTCAAGTCAAAATGAGAAAAAGTAAATAAATGTGAGCTAAAGCATACTCACGTGCGTGATTCTACTTCTCAGGGAAGGGAAGATTTTCTTCACCCACTAAACCCACAGTGGGTACAACAACATACCGGAGGTACCAACCCCTATCCTTATCATCTCCAGGGGTTACCAGCACTCTTTTGCTTCTAGCAGTCAGAGTAAAAATCCCTTAATGAAATAAGGTAGGAGAGTATAGATGAATAAGATGGTTGAAAGTAAAAGGAACTGAGGCTAAAGAAGACAAACTCCTAAGACATGTGACAACTCGTCACACAAGCGAACCAACTTGTCCTAACTAGATATTGAAAAAACGGCAAAACTCAATTATAACTGGGTCAATGGGGGGTCTAAACCCTAGAGTGAAAGGGTACGTATAAACAAAAGAATATCCCGTCTTGTAAGACGTTATTCTTTAATTACTATTCGGAATATAGACAGGGAAGTCAGACCTCCAAAAGCACTCCCTACGAACAAGGGAACTCTGACCCTCAGTTATAAGGGTCGAATATCTTTCAACACTTTCAAGAGAAGAAGATTGGTCTACAAGAACTTGACTATCCCTAGAAAAAACAAACTCAGCAGGGACAATTTCATCGACTCCAGGTTCACGAAGGCGTTCACCTCTACCTCTAGACAAAGATCGAGAAACCCTAAACCTTGGAGAAACTAGAGATCTAGTGGAAGGAGAAGGAACTATCTGAGAAGAAGAGGACTCCTCGAAGGAGTGGATCCTAGACTTCTAAGCCTACCACCCTCCGACTCCTAGTCGGAGCAGAAGATGGCGTTAAACTTTCAATATCAATTACTCCTTGAGGTTGGTTTGAAGAATATATGTTTACAAAGGCAAGAAGAAATTTCTTTACCAAAGACAAAGTTAGAAAAGTGTTTCGTGGAAGCAAAGAAAAGAAGAAAGGTATTTATACTTGAGGAAAACCGTCAAACATGGGAAAAAAAGAAAAATAATAATGAAAAGTCATAATTGAAGATGTCACTTCGGGACTGGCACAACCGCAAAAAGCCCTAAAAGTTGCTGAGTAAATGTAGAACCAATCCGAAAAGGACACGTGGTATGAGAATTAAATGGAAGTGACAAACGACGCCTATGGTGCAGAGAAGGACACAATGATTCGAGGAAAAGCGGCGGAAAAATATTACCGCCATAAATGAATATCTACTTACCAAATTTAATCGTCAAATATATGGTAAGTGGGGGGACTATCTGCATTGGTAAAAAAGATTTTCACACGTAAGCCAACTTTTGACAACTCAGCCAGTCACGTGGACAAAAGAAAATGCGACAGCTGGATGTGATTCTTTGAAGAGGTACGGAACAAAGAGACACGATTCAGTAAACCCTCGAGCTTATCAGCAACGGGAAACTCAACCTGATCAAAACAAGGAGGAGGCACAGTCAGAATGAATCTAGACAAAGCTACGAGCAGATTCAAAGACCCACAATTGATTACTCGAATTTTATTAATCGTACCCCAATTACCATTATCCTTTTTAACGCCTCATTAATGTCATAATTAGTCATTAATGAGAAACCATAACAAGAGTCGTACGTTATAGGAATCTCTTATATAAGGGAGGGGAATACAACTTGTAAAGGTATCTGATTCTCGAAGATAATTGACTTCGCTTTTCTATATTTCTGAAATATTGTCTGTTATTCATTTTTATCCATTTTCTTGATTATCAGTATCCCGTATTCATCTTAAAAATAAGCTTTATTCAAAGGGTCTAATTCTTTGATTAAACACCTATAATATTGGAGGGACCTTTCCTAGCAACGGGGAAGGCATTGGTTGATGTGGAAGCAGGGGGCTCACCTTTCGGGTGGGCGATGAAAAAGTTGTATTCCACGTGTGCAAATCAATGAGGCAACCGAATAGTAATGACGTTTGCTCTTTTGTGGATCTTGTGACGGAGGTGATAGTTGATGACACGAGTGCCATGATCACTGCGGAAGACCCTATGGAAGCTGTGTTGCTGAACCATGAGGATGATGAAAGGGAAGGCTTGGTTGAATATACAAATGCCTTGCAAGGAATGGGATCCTACTCATATGGGCCCCATAAACTCTCCTTGGACTTGGAAAATCGGAAGACTCCACCGACAAAGCCCTCGATTGAGGAGCCACCAACATTGGAGTTGAAGACTCTACCTTCGCATCATATGTATAATTATTAGGCCCTTCTTCTAAATTACCTGTTATTCTTTCTGCTTGCTTAACCAATGTGTAGGTAAAATCCACCCTTGAGGTGCTTCAAAGAAGGAAAAAGGAAATTGGATGGACTCTAGCTAACATTCGGGGTATATGCCCCGCCTTTTGTATGCATAAAATTATACTAGAGGATGATGCCAAACCTTCCGTGGAACATCAAAGGAGGTTGAACGAGGCTATGCAAGAGGTCGTCAAGAAGTAAATTATCAAGTGGCTAGATGCAGGGGTGGCGTATCCTATTTCGGATAGTGCATGGACTTTGCCGGTACAATATGTGCTGAAAAAGAGGGGTATGACCGTGGTGACAAATGAGAAAAATGAGTTGATCCCCACCCATACTATTACTGGATGGATGGTATGCATGGACTACTAAAAGCTGAACAAAGTGACCCGCAAATATCATTTTCATTTCCCTTTCTTGATCAAATATTGGACAGACTTGCCGGGCGTGCCTACTATTTATTTTTGGATGGGCATTCAGGCTATAACAATATTCTCATTGTCCCGGAAGACCAGGAGAAAACTACCTTCACATGTCCGTATGGAAAATTTGCATTCTCATAGATGCCGTTTGGGTTGTGTAATGCACCGACTACCTTTCAACGATGTATGATGGCTATATTTATGGACATGATGGAGGATTTCCTCAAAGTATTCATGGATGATTTTAGTGTTGTGGGGGACTCATTTGAAGAATGCTTGAACAATATTGACAAAGTGTTAGCCCCAGGTGAAGAGTCAAATCTAGTGCTTAATTGGGAAAAATGCCACTTTATGGTTGAGGAGAGCATTGTCCTCGGCCATAAGATCTCAAAGAATGGAATCGAAGTGGACAAGTAAGAAGATTGGAGTGATTTCAAAGATACCTCCTCCTACTTCCGTCAAGGAAGTTAGGATCTTTCTTGGGCACGCGGGGTTCTACCGAAGGTTGATCAAAGATTTCTCCAAAGTGGTGAACCCCTTATGCAAGTTGCTAGAAAATGATGCAAAGTTTGTTTTCAATGAAGAGTGTATGAAAGCGTTTAAAATTCTCAATTATAAATTAACAACCACTCCCATCATTACCGCACCCAATTGGAACTTTCCATTTGAGCTCATGTGCGATGCTATCGACATTGCGATAGGAGCGGTTTGGGGCAAAGGATCAACAAGATCTTTCATCCGGTTTATTATGCAAGAAAAACAATGAATGATGCCTAAATCAACTATACGGTGACGTAGAAAGAGTTGCTAGCCATTGTAGTCTCCATGGAGAAATTCAGGCCATATCTCATTGGTGTCAAAGTGAGTGATCACACCGATCACCCGACACTCTGTTACTTGATGACCAAAAAGGACTCGAAAGCTAGGTTGATGAGATGGGTTCTTTTGCTTCAAGGGTTTGACCTTGAGATCGTTGATAGAAAAGGAAGTGAGAACCAAGTGGCGGACCACCTGTCCTGCTTAGAAGAGGAGGGGAGGCCCCATGATGAACTCAAAATTAATGATTCGTTCCCGGATGAACAACTTCTCTCAGTTTCTTTGAATGGTATTCCTTGGTTTGCGGATGTTGCTAATCTCATTGTGACCGACATTGTCCCGAGTGATTTCTCTTCTAACCAAAGGAAGAAACTCAAATGGGACAACTTGGATTATTATTGGGACGAGCCCTACTTGTTCAAGATTGCAATGATGGTGTGATCCGGAGATGTGTTCTGGAAGAGGAGAAAATGAGTATTCTTGATTCTTGTCATTCCTCGCCCTACGGTGGTCATCATGGTGGGGCGAGAACTGCTTCCAAGGTTCTTAGATGTGGATTTTATTGGGCAACCCTGTATAAAGATGCAAGTGAACTAGTTAAGAGGTGTGATGAATGCCAGAGAGATGGGGGAATCTCCATGAAGGATAAAATGCCTCTCACCACTATTCTTGAAATTGACATTTTTGACATGTGGGGCATATACTTCATGGGGACTTTTGTGAGTTTGTGTGGTAACACTTACATTCTGGTTGTTGTTGATTATGTGTCTAAGTGGGTTGAAGCGGTGTCTTTGTCCAACAATGAAGCAAGGACTGTGGTGGCATTCATAAAGAAAAACATCTTCACAAGGTTTGGCACTCCTCGGGCAATCATCAGTGATGGGGGTTCTCATATCTGCAATAAAGCCTTCAACACTTTACTTTCCAAGTATGGTGTCAATCATAAGGTGTCAACCCATTATCATCCCCAGGCTAGTGGACAGGTTGAGGTCTCAACAGGGAGATAAAGAGCATATTATCAAAAATTGTCAATGCAAACAGCATGGATTGGTCAAGGAAACTTGACGATGCTTTGTGGGCTTATAGGACTGCGTACAAGACTCCAATCGGTATGTCTCCGTACCGGTTGGTATTTGGGAAAGCGTTCCATTTGCTGATTGAACTAGAGCATAAAGCCATGTGGGATCTGAAGAGGTTAAATCTTGAGTGGGATGTTGCAGCAAATCTCCAGGTGGAGCAACTCAATGAACTCGATAATTCCGATTTCATGCCTATTCCAGCTCATCATTGTACAAGGATAAGATGAAATACCTACACAAAAAATATGCCCGAAAGAAGAAATTCAAAGAGCGTGATTTGGTTCTTCTCTTCTATTCCCGGTTACGACAGGAAAGCTCAAGTCCAAATGGAGTGGCCCCTTTGAAGTAGTGCATGTAACGCCCTTTGGAGCTCTTGACTTGAAAAACAAAAATGGTGAAATCTTCAAGGTTAATGAGTACCGAGTGAAGCATTACTTGGGAAAGTTTGATGACAGCCACGTGGTGGCCTTGATCAATTTCCAAGGATGATGGTAACATGCGTCGTGCCACGACGTTAAATCAGGCACTTCTTGGGAGGCAACCCATGTGTTTTTTTGTTTATTTTTGATATCTTCTTAGATTAGACTTTATTTTGAACTAACTGGTTGTCAGCTTTGTATAGGAGTTGTTTATGCAGTGCAGGACTGTTGCTGGAAAATTTTGGCTAAGTATGGGAATTACGCTGTCCGCACTCAAAATTACGCGGTCAGCTCCACTATTGTACATATTCATTTTACTTTCCGTATTTTACTCTATAACCTCTTTAATAATTTTCCTTAATAACTTAGCTTCTTATTTCTTTAATAGCTTATTTTTGAGTTTGTAGCTTCTTTTTATACTTTTGCGTTATCAATAAGCCTTTGGTTTTCTTAATGTCACGGTTCTTTCCAAAGGTGGATGTTGTGTGAACCGGGTGGCTCTTCCCAACGATGGATGGCGTGACAACCTTATTAAGGGATTGAGTCTGTTTTTATTTTTGTTTTGGTGTAATAGTAATGAATAAAAGTGTCTCAAGTAGACTTCACTTGGCACTAACACATTTACCTTCGACCTCATGGTTAGAGACAAGTTGGTTGACGAGATTAGCTCTAGTTGTGACCTTTTAGACTCTTGAGTTGACTAAAACTATCATCAAGTTGTTTCTGTAAGCCATATGTGATCTTTAATCTTAGCTAAGGTTGTTGTGGGCCCTCAACTCTATTCTCTTTAACAATCCGGTAGCTTGAGAGGTGAGGTATGGAATTTCAAGTCCAAGTCCCGTGCCAACAAGTCTAGAACTTGCCCTGAATGTTTGTCTAAGCGAAATTCTTAGTGTAGATCGACTTGAGAAGTGATTATAGTCTCTCCTTTGTCCCATTTTGAACTTTGAAAACTTCCATATCCTACCAATATGATATCCCTAGTTAACCCCATTGAGCCTAAGCCTTTTCATTCAATGACCACATTACAAGCCTTTATCCATTTTACAATGACCATCTCTTGGCACCCAATCTTTCCTTAGCATTCATGTTGAACAATAGGCAAAAATCATAATTTTGGGGGATATACGAGGAACTTTAAGTGATAAAAGGGGCAAAGAACAAAAATAATTGATGAGAAGGAGAGGAAAGGAAAAGGATGAAAAGATAAAAAGAAAGATGTCAAAAAGAAAGAAAAGTTTTAAGGGATTCAAAAAGAACAATGTTGAAAGGAATGGAATGATGAGAAAAGGAGAAAATGATCATCATGAGTAAAAAAGTGTGATGATGTGTCTCTCTAGTTCCCCTAAGTAAGAAGCACATGACTCAAAGAGTCAAGAAGATATGAGCCGAAATGAGAAAATGGAGTGCTTAAGGAAAGATGAACCCATCATTGTTCGTTATGTCCTACCTTGATCCAAAAAGCCTTCATTACATCTCGCTAAAGCCCTATAGGATTTAAAGTTGAGTGAGCTTACATTAGTGGTGTTTTACATGAGGGGCAAGCTTATGATACTTAGAGCCAGACTTGTGACATTCTTTTGAGAGTGATGAACACACTTCTTTACAATCCCTGTTTTGAGTGTCATATTCTATAAGGTAATATTAGCTCATAGAGAGTAGAGAAGGAAGAGTCTGGGATCCACAATAACCTACGTGAGAGAGCGGACTTCCTTGATGAATGGAGTCAACTCTTGATGCTCTTGCGTCACATTAGAACTATGGAACTGAAAATGTCATAGCATGATATTGTTGTAATGCATTTGTGTTGAGGGTAATTGTTAGTCCCAATTGATTCTTGATGAAGTCACCTTAGGACAACTGAAATTTTCCTTTCTTTTCTTGTGGAGGTGGGTATTGCCTTGTTTGCCTAAGGACAAGCAAAAACATAAGTTTGGGGGAGTTGATAACTAGGGATTTTAACCTATTATTTGCTCTCTTTTGCTTAGGTTTTGGGTTAAAATGCGTAAAGGTATTCCCGAAAACTAACTTAATGTGCTTTCTTGCAGGGTATAGTCAAAATGAGGCAAAGAAGCCAAAATAAACTCATGAAGGAGTCAAACTTGCACAAACTCAAGGCTGGAACTGGAGCCCGGACAGAGGTAGAAATACGGGGCCGCGTAAGGACCACCGCTGAGGCGGCCACAAATATGCGGCCCGCGAAAGTAAGGTTCAGAGAGGCTGATTTAGGCACAAATTTAACCGCTGACCGCGATGAAAAACCATGGCCGCGGGATATCTGACGCGGCCGTGATGGTATTTTCGGTGAGAGTGCATCTTGAGGTTCAAAGACCTTGAAAGTCTTGTTTAACAGGAGAACACGGTCCACGTCCACATTACGCGGCCGCAATGGAAGAACATATGGATGCTGTTAAAATTACATGGTCCACGAAACATAGCCCAATCCAAGCCCAGTATTGAAGAAATGTGGACCGCGCTCATTATTACGCGACCACGGAAGATCAAGCGCGGACGCGGTCAGATTTACGTGTCCGTGATTCCTCTGCAGGGGAATTTTTATCTGGAAATTTTAGATCTGTATAAATAGACCTTTTTGACATTTTTAGGTTAATTTCTGTTTTAGAGAGCACGTGAAAGGCTGGATTTTACCCTTTTGAGTAATTTTAGAGTAGATTTATCTTCAATCTTTAGATTTTCATCTTGTATTTGAATATTATTGTTTATATTTCATATTTACCTTTGATTTATACTATTATCATGAGTAGTTAGACCCTATAGCTAGGGTTTTGACCCAACCCTAGTATGAGTTTGTGATATTTAGCCTAATACATGCTTTAATTGTGGAATTAGTGATTGCAAACATTGATTCATGCCTTTGTGACTTATGTTCTTCTTGAGAAAGAGGGACTAAGTCTTGGAACATTAGGCTAACAAGAAATGGGGGTGAATTCAAGATATTGATATCCCCATTTAAAGGGTTAAACCTAGAGATAGTAATACCCGGCTTGATCCAATTTCACTTGCATTGCACTAGCACCCATTTGGATTTGAGAAAGTCAAATCGGGCAAAGGCACTCAAACTACCGAGAGGTATAGAGTGAGCACTTTTGTGTGATGGTTGTATCACTACCCCAATAATAACAAGCTTGTCCTGGATTCTCGATTCCCATTAGATACTCACCTAGGCGGAAGTCACTTCCCTAGTGCCTTTTAATCCTTGAAAACTTTCAAAATAATATTGTACTTAGATTATTCTTAGAATTCAATAGTATAAAATTAGAATAAAGTAAATCACAAAAATATTTAGAAGTGAAATTAGAAACAACACCCACATCTAGATTAGCTAGATACCCCATTCTAAACCAAATTAACTCCATGTGGAAATCGATCCCGACCTCATCGGGTAAAACTGCATCGACTACTTCTCGCTACTATATAGTGTTGTAGGGTTGGAACTGATCATACATTCCACTCCAAAGTCATGTTTGAATCTCTCTTCATATTAATCCACCCCCTTCTGTCACATCCAATCATCCTCAATATAGTAGTCAATATTCCAAATTAGTCTGTAGACCTAGTCACAGTCCACCGTGAATCCCAAATCACTCTAAGCTTTTCTCAAGGCGTGTAGTCATCATACTACAGAACCCATATGCTACTCTTCCACTCTCCCACTTTGGTCAAACTCACTCTTTTAAGAAACTACTCACTCATGTTTTTCACACTTGGCCTTCTAGAAGTTTATCCACCGCAAGATACCTCCCACATGTCCTTCCTCATCCTTCGGTGCCCAGTTGTTGCCTTAAGTCAAAATCCATCTCTGTAGCACTTGAACCAATAGATCACAACCAGCTTTAAACCCCTCCGAAGATCATCTTCCTCGAGCTGTCAACATTAGAAATACACATTTAAATTCCAAAATTGCTACACTCCGCTATCTCTGACAACCACTTCTCCGGCACCATCTCACACTACTCTGCCCCCAAGGAAAATTGATAAATACCGTGACACCGGAGAACCTTAGCGCGTTCAACAAGGACGACGTCACCACATCACCTAAGTTGCTCTGACACTGGTGTAGGTGTCCGACACGGGTGCGGATCTAGAGGTCGGATTCTTTGAGATGAAAATTTTAAGATTCGAGGATACGGATCCTAGAACCGACATGGGTGCGGGGATACGGCTAAAAATAATTCAAAAATAAAAATAAAAATATCTCTAAATTATGAGAAATTTTATGGAATACTTACCTATAAATTGTAAAATGTGGATTTCTTTTTTTATTCTCAAGTTGTAGGCGTGATTTCTTGATTTTCTTCCATTCTCAGATTCTCCTACAAGCTACACAAAGTATATTAAAACATAATAGATATTATATAATTACATAAGTAAAAGATTTATATATATAAAGATAAAGAAAACATACCTTTAGGCTTTTACTGCTTTTGTCGAAGAACAGGACCTTGACATGAACATAGAGAATAAAAGATGTAAGTATCATTTAGCAATTAGCATTTCTCTCACAAGTCACAAATTATGAAGAGTTAGCCATTCTCATTAAGTCAACTAAAATAAGCATGAACACCAAAAAGGCAGAAATAAACTACAATTGTAATCACCATTCGAGCATTTCCCATATAAAGTTACAGTAACATTGAACTATATAAACTAATACAAAGTAGGAGAGGATAACTACTAAGTTTTAACAATTGAACAATAACATTTAGCATTCTTCCTCAATATTTTCAAGATCAATTTCTTGCACATCTCCAATCTCTTCTTCAAATATGACTCCTAGTTGAGGTTCATCTATTGATAAGTCAAGTAGATCATTGGTGGCTTCATCAACATCAAAACGATCTCCACCTAAAGCAAAATTAAAGTAAAAATGATTTAGAAAATAAAAAAAACACTAAAGGAAATATAAATTCAAGAAAACATAGATTATAGACATACCCACATCCCAATAGTTGCTTGGGCCACTTGTATATTTTTCTTTTTGATGAGAAAGCAAGTGAAGATTGTAGTGCACAAAAACTAGATCTTCGGCTCTTGAAGTCTCTAACTTGTTTCTTTTGATACTATGGATCAACGAATAGGTGCTCCAATTCCTTTCACAACAACAAGAAGAAGTCGGTTGTGAAAGAAATTTGTACGCCAAGCTTTGCAAAAGTGGAGCATATACACCATGGTTAGCCCACCAAGATAAAGGCTTTGCATACATCATATCCTCAACCACATGAGGCTCACTAAAGAAACCACTCCCAGTTGCGAATGCTCCATACTCCAAAGACGCTTGTTTTAGGTCATTTGAATCTTTAAAGTATATTTGAAAGCATTTAACTCTATTTAAGGAAATCTTTCTATCCTCATTTGGAGCAAGCCTTGGAACCCCATTGCCTTCCCCTTTAAGCCATGATTCATGGTAGTATTGTGGTACCAAAGAATGTGACATACAATGTAAAGGGATGTTACTCTTATTCCACCAAGCAACAAGAATTTCTAGAATTGTATCAAAAAAGTCCGATTGCCCGACATGTCACGATCCAATTTACCCTCCGAAAGGTATAGTAACGGCACTTATTCTCTAAGACTAGGTAAGCCTAATACTAGGGGAAAAAATTTAAGAAAAACACAATAAATGAAGGAAATAAGGACATAATCTAAATAACAAAATGGTGTAGCTCGGCATATACAAAAGATTCTCCCAAAGATCCGGAATGTCACAAAGTCACAAGCTTCTAATAACTACTGTAACTCGAAACAAGTCTGGAAGTACATAAAAAAAGACTCTAGACGATGGAGTAGAAGGGGACTCTGAGGATTCTGCGGACGCGGCAGAAATACCTTGTAGTCTCCTAGAATCAGCAGCAAATACTATCCTCGAGGCCGATAGCTCGTACCTGGATCTGCACACAAAAATATGTGCAGGAAAAGGGCATGAGTACACCACATTGGTACCTAGTAAGTGCCAAGCCTAACCCCGATCAAGTAGTGACGAGCTCAGGTTAAGGCCCTACCGGAGTAAATATAATCAATTTAAAACAGTAAAAGAGATAAGTAAATTCTACAGTAACAGTTAAAGAAAATGCTCGGAAACTTAACAGTCAAGGGAGCCCTCGGCCCAAAACAAAGTAAACACAAGGTGGAATCTCCCAGGATACCGTCTCGTAGTTCTAGATGATTATGCAGTATAGGGAGATCTCCCGGAATACGTCTGTAGTCCCAAAATAAATATGCAGTGCTGGGGGATCTCCCGGAATACATCTGGGTCCCAATTAAATAGGTGATGCAAGATAAAATGACAGGTATGGCACCGAATTTATACAGTTCAACTAATAACAGATAAGGAAAAGCAGTAACCTAACTAAACACGGTGCACAGAATATCAAATATACTATTAGACACGTAAGCATGCTTTTCTAATCTAATCTATACAATTTAACATATTAATGCAATTTAATAGGAGAAAGATCATTTAGGATTTAAGAATAAGAAATGGGATTTTTGCAATAACGGTCCGTGTATGTACTCGTCATCTCACACACACGGTGCCCACACATCAAATAATATCAAACATCCTAAGGGGAATTCCCCAACACAAGGTTAGGCAAGTCACTTACCTCAACCGCTCAAATCAACTTGAAACCATGTTCTTGCCACGAGTACCCGACTCCAAATGGCCCAAGTCTATTCAAATAAATTGCATAATGTAAATATAACTTTAAGTAACTAATTAATTTAAAGCTATAAAGCGGAATTAGGAAAATCGCCCCAAAAAGTCCCTCAGGCCCATGCTTCGGAATCGGGTAAAATTTACAAATTATGGACACCCGTTCACTCACAAGAGCACTCGAACAAAAACCATCAAAATCCGACGTCAAATTCTCACTCAAAATCTCAGATTTTCAATTGGGGAACTTTTTCCCCTATTCCAAACTTTTACCCTCAAATTACTTAATTAGAAGAGGAAAACAACCATAGATTATTGTATTATGATCAAAATTGAGTTAGAATTCGTTACCCAATGATTTTCCTTCAAAAACCCTCCAGAAATCGTCTCCCACCAAGATGCAAGTCGATTTTTGTCTTATGAAATTTCAAACCCTCGAATTCTCTACTTTTGCCCAGTGATTTCTGCATCTGCGACTCATGGGCCGCACCTATGGTACCGCACCTATGGAAAGGCCATCACAGGTGTAAAAAGTCACTTAACAGGCTAGGGCCGCATCTGCGGTCCCTGAAGCCTTGGCCCTTGTCCGCTTCTGCGATTATCAAGCTGCTTCCACGGCGCCGCATCTGCGGTCCAACATCCGCAGGTGCGAAAATAACAGGTTCATCACACTAGCAATTGCCTATGTCCAAAATTCTTCTCGTTGAGCATCCGAAACACACTTGAGGCCCCCGTGACCACAACCAAACCAACCAACCAGTCCTATAACATCATTCAAACTTAGTCGAGCCTTCAAACTACATCAGATAACACCAAAAGCAAGAATTAAACATGAATTCAAGCCTAAGAACTTAGCATTTTTCCAAAATCTACAAACGATGCCGAAACATGTCAAACCTAGTCCAAATGACCTCAAATTTGACACGCAGGTCACAAATGACACTACGAACCTACAGCCACTTCCAGAATTCCATTCCGAGCTCGATATCAAGATTTCCCCTATCAGTCGAAATCGCCGAAAATATAACTTTCCCCAATTCAAGCCTAAATCAACTACAACCCTCAAAAACACATTTGGGACGCGCTCCTAACCCTAAAAATCTCTCAATGGAGATGACCGAGTCGACGAAATTCTATTCCTTGTCCGTCTTCACACAGTTTCGGCTACCGTCCAATTTCTAAGGCTTAAACTCACAATTAGGGACTAAGTGTCCCAAAACTCTCCGAATTCCATAACTTATCACTCCGGCAAGTCCCAATAGCAGAATCAAACGTAGGGAAAACTGTAATTAGGAGATCGGGGATCTAACTCTCAAAACGATCGACCAGGTTGTTACATCCTCCCCCTCTCAAAACAATTGTTCATCCTCGAACGAGTATAAAGACATATCTGAAGCTTTGAAAAGATGAGGGTAATGGCTGCGCATATCCTGCTCGGTCTCCCAAGTCTCCTTCTCGACCGACTGACCCCTCCACTGGACCTTTATTGAAGCAATATTCTTTGACCTGAGCTTCCTGATCTGTCTGTCCAAAATGGCTATTGGCTCCTCAACATAAGATAGATCCTTGTCCTACTAGACTGAGCTGAAATATAATACATGAGTCAGATCATCGTGATACTTTCGGAGCATAGAAACGTGGAACACCGGATGAACTCCTACTAGGCTGGGAGGCAGAGAAAGCTCATAAGCAACCTCCCTAACGCGCCACAATATCTCAAATGGACCAATGAACCTCGGGCTTAGCTTGCCATTCTTCCCGAATCTCATGACGCCCTTCATAGGAGATACCCAAAGCAAAACCTGATCTCCAGTCATAAATGCTAAATCACGGACCTTCCGGTTTGCATAACTCTTCTGCCTAGACTGGGTTGTGTGAAGCCTCTCCTGAATCACCTTCACCTTATCCAGGGCATCTTGGACCAAATCTGTACCCAAAAATCGGGCCTTGCTCGGCTAAAACCAACCCACTGAGGACCGGCACCGCCTATAGTACAAAGCCTCATACAGTGCCATCTGAATGCTGGACTGGTAACCATTGTTGTAGGAAAACTCTGCAAGTGGAAAGAGTTGGTCCCATGACCCTCTGAACTCCATCACATAGGCACAGAGTATATCCTCAAGAATATGAATCGTGCACTCGGACTGCTCGTCTGTCTGATGGTGAAAGGTTGTGCTCAGCTCTACCCTAGTACCCAACTCCTGCTGTACGGCTCTCCAGAACCGTGATGTGAAATGAGTACTTCTATCTGAAATGGTAGATACTGGAATACCGTGAAGGCAGACGATCTCTCTGATATAAATCTCAGCCAATCTCTCTGAAGAATAAGTGGTCAGCATCGAAATGAAATGAGTTGACTTGGTCAGCCGATCCACGATCACCCAAGTAGCATCAAACTTTCTCAAAGTCCGTGGAAGTCCAACTACAAAGTCCATGGTGATCCGCTCTCACTTCCACTCGAGGATCACTAACCTCTGAAGCAATCCACTCGGCCTTGGTGCTCATATTTCACCTACTGACAGTTGAGACAGTTTGCCACATACCCCACTATATGCTTCTTTATCCTTCTCCACCAATAGTGCTATCTCAAATATTGGTACATCTTCACGGCACCCGGATGAATGGAGTACCGCGAGCTATGGGCCTCCTGAAGAATCATCTCCTGAAGCCCATCTATATTGGGCACACAGATCCGGCCCTGCATCTCATCACGCCATCATCATCTATAGTCACATCCCTGGCATCACCTCGTCGGACCCTATCGTGAAGAAGCAGAAGGTGGGGGTCATCATATTGACGCTCTCTGATGCGGTCATAAAGAGAAGACCGAGCAACCACACAAGCTAACATCCGGCTAGGTTCTAAAATATCCAATCTCACGACTGACTGGATAAGGTCTAAACATTCAAGGCTAAGGGCCTCTCAACTGCCGGAAGATATGCCAAACTCCCCAAACTCTCCGCCCGACGACTCAAGGCGTCAACCACTGCATTCGCCTTCCCCGGGTGGTATAATATAGTGATATCATAGTATTTCAGTAGCTTCAACCACCTCCGTTGACATAGATTAAGGTCCTTCTTCCTGAACAAGTACTGCAAACTCCGGTGATCAGTGTAAATCTCACAAGGAACATCGTACAAATAATGACGCCAGATCTTCAGGGCGTGAACCATAGCTGCTAACTCGGGGTCATGAACCGTATAATTCTTATCATGCACCTTCAACTGTCTGGACGCGTAGGCAATCACCCTAGCGTCCTGCATCAATACCGCTCCAAGGCCAATCCTCGAGGAATCACAATAGACAATGTAGGACCCCGAACCTGTAGGCAAACTAATACTAGGGTTGTAGTCAAAGTTGTCTTGAGCTTCTGAAAGCTCTCCTCACACTCATCGGTGCACCTGAATGGAGCACCCTTCTAGGTCAGCCTGGTCATAGGTGCTGCAATAGATGAAAACCCCTCTACAAAGCGACGGTAGTACCTTACCAAACCCAGGTAACTGCCAATCTTCATAGCTGATGACGGTCTAGGCCAACTCTGTACCGCCTCCACCTTCTTCGGATCCACCTTGATCCCATCACAAGACACTATGTGGCCCAAGAATGCCACTGAATCGAGCCATAACTCACACTTAGAAAATTTTGCATACAGTTTCTTCTCCCTCAAAATCTGAAGCACGGTCCTCAAGTGTTGCTCATGATCTTCCCGAGACCGGAAATATACCAGGGTGTCGTCAATAAACACAATGATGAAAGAATCAAGATAAGGCCGGAACACGTTGTGCATCAAATTCATAAAGGCTGCTGGGGAATTATTCAGCCTAAATGACATGACAAGAAACTCAGTGACCATATCTGGTCCTGAAGGCAGTCTTCGGAATGTCCGCTCTCGAATTTTCAGCTGATGATAGCCATAACGCAAGTCAATCTTGGAAAATGCCCTGGCACCCTGTAACTGATCAAATAAATCATCGATGCAAGGCAATGGATACATGTTCTTCATTGTAACCTTGTTCAGCTGCCGATAATAAATACACATACGCATAGAACCATCTTTTTTCTTCACAAATAAGACTGGAGCACCCCAAGGTGATACACCGGGCCTGATGAAACCCTTATCAAGAAACTCCTGCAACTGCTCCTTCAACTCCTTCAACTCAAGAGGAGCCATACGATAAGGAGGAATAGAAATTGGTTGAGCGTCCGGCAACAAATCAATGTCTCTATCGGGCGGCATACCCGGAAGATCAGCTAGAAATACATCAAGGAAGTCCCTCACTACTGGGACTAACTCAACTGTAGGGGAATCAACACTAACATATCTCACATAGGCCAAATACACAGCACGCCCCTTCTCAACCATCCGTTGAGCCTTAAGAAATGAAATGATCCTGCGAGGAGTATACTCTAAGGATCTCGGTAAGCCTGGCATGGACAGCGTCACGGTCTTAGCGTGACAATCAAGAATACAATAATGAGGCGAAAATCAGTCCATGCCCAAGATAACATCGAAATCTACCATACTGAGTAATAACAAATAAGCTCTGGTCTCAAAACCTTTAAGAGTAATCAAACACGACCGATATACGCAGTCTACAGCTAGAGAATCTCCCACAGGAGTAGATACATAAATATGGGAACTCAAAGAATCTCGAGATATCCCCAAATGTGAAGCAAAATAAGAAGACACATATCAATACGTAGATCCTGGATCAAATAATATTGATGCATCCCTATGACAGACCGGAACGATATATGTGATGACTGAATCTGATACGACGACCTCTAAATGGGCTGGTAGGGCATAGCACCTGGCCTGGCCTCCCCCTCTAGGGAGACCTCGACCTCCCCGACCTCCACCTCGAACTGTCTGAGAAGGTGGGGCAGTAACTGGGGCTGGAAGAATAGCCGGAGGACCCGGAGGAGCACGTGGAGCCTGATAAGTCTGTGAAGATGCACCCCTCCTAGCTCTGGGGCAATCTCTAACCATGTGACGAGTGTCGCCACACTCAAAAAAAACTCTCGGAGGACGCTGCAACTGAGACTGACTCGAAACTGGTCTACTGGACAGGCCGGTAATAGCATGTCAGGACCCCAAATTCCCCTCCGTTGGGTATCGTGATGGCACCTAGTCTTAAGGACTAGGTAAGCCTAACATTTATGGAATAACAACAATAACAAATAAAATCTAACATTTTTCAGAAAAGAATTCTTTACAGAATGAACATATTCCCAAAACCCAGTAGTACAAGTCATAAGCTTTACAGAGGTTTACACTATAACTCCGACATACCATTATTCATAATTAAGTACAACAGTGTATGAATAAAAAAGCGACGGTGACTCCGAAACCCCCGAATGTTGTAGCGGTTTTACCTTGAGTCTCCACAATAGCAACCGCGCTCCTAAGTATCGATCGGCCGGCTACGCATAACCTGGAATTTGCACAAACAAATGTGCAAAAGAGTAGTATGTGCACACCACAGTGGTGCCCAGTAAGTATCAAGACTAACCTCGATGAAATAGTGGCGAGGACTAGTCAAGACACTCACTGGTCTAACAGCTGAACAAGTATACATACAGGACAACTGATATGATATTTACGTAAGGGCTTCATAATATGGCTAACAATACGGTAAATTTAGTAGGGAAAGGAATAACGAGTAACAACGGAAAAATCAAGAAAATAACACGAAAAGGTAAATGGAACACAGCTAAATCTGGAATGTAAATATACAACAAGGGCAAGAAATGATTCGACAATTTCAATTACTTTTACATCAAGTTCTTAGTCATCCCCACGAGGTACCGAACCTCAGAAAATTCACTGACTCCTGAGTCCTAGTATCTGAACCCTAACAACCCTCATTTAAAGTAACAACTGCACGGATGACTCACGTGCTAATTGGGGTCATTCCCACACTTATGGTAAGTACAACAAGAGTATATACGCTCAACAACAACAAGGAGATCTTAATCGGATGTTAGTGCTTATTTATGTGTATGTTTGTGCAGGTGTCCTAACATGACTAAATGGCCAATAAGCATAAAGAAAGGAAAAAGGGCAACACGTTCATTGTTCTCTCACAATTTCCACACGAATAAACTCACATATTAAGGGCACCATTACCCAATATCAACAAACAAAGAATGCTCCCAGGCCAACACAAGTATTGCAAACAAATCCCTGACATAGCCCACCTTGTCTCGCCACTTGTGCAATAGTAAAATGAGTGCCTGCCTTGTCTCGTCACATACGCACAACAATGTTCCCACCTTGTCTCGCCACATGCTCAACTCCCCCTCCCCCCCACACACACAGATATATATATATATATATATATATATATATATATATATATATATATATATATATATATATATATATATATATATATATATCCCGCCTTGTCTCACCGCATGTGCATTATGAATAGAAAATACAACATCGCAGAAAGCTCGTGCAAATCCCCATATCAACAACTGCATGGCAAAAACGTTGTGCATCACAATAACCACAACCGCAAGGAAGAAACCTCGTGCATCACACAACGAGTACAACAACAACAATGACAATAATATAAGAAAAGGTAAATATATCAACTCAAGAACCCACGACTACAAGAAATGCAAAGCTAGTTCACAAGTAATAAACACAATAAAGAATGCTAGGCATATTAAGAACAACTCAGCAAAGAAGGAAAATAACATGTAACAGTCGTACCTAAATGCACGGGTCAACAACAAGAAAGCCAACACAAATCCGATAACTCTATGTACGGGCATGTCAAGTAAGGTATAGTCTATCCAAACTTCCTTTAAGGTCGGCAGTTTCGAGGGTATTCAACAATTGCACTTAAGGACAAGCAACATGAAAATAATCATATCTTGAGTTAAGACCAAACAATTATAGGATGAGATGAAGATAATTACAATTAGAGATAAGCGGTTAAGAAGACCTAACATGACAGTAAAGGGAGTAAAATCTTCAGATAAGTCAATTAGGAGTTAAATAGGCAAGAAGAGTAAATCCAAAAGTAAGAAATACTACATTTAAGCAAGTAAAGATGAAACTGGAAATTAGGAAATTCAATCATGCCAAGAACAATTCACTCAGCGAATATAAGGACCTAAGATTCCTTAAGGGTCAACTTTCCACAAATAAGTCCGAGCACGCACTCTTCACCTCGCGAACACGGACTACAATCAACATAGAAGACTCAAATCCTAAGGGGTAATTCCCCCACACAAGGTTAGGCAAAATACTTACCTCAAAGACAATAACCCGGTACTCTAAATTGGACTTCTCCGGTGAAAAGGCCTCCGAACGGCTCAAATCCAACTAGAACAACTCCAAAAGACACATAAAACTTATAAGGAACTATTCCAGATAATAAAGTTTCGATCTTTAAAAAAATCTAAAAATCGACCCAAAAGTCGACCCACGGGCCCACACCTTGGAGCATGACAAGTTTTATAAAATCCAAACATCCATTCCAAAATGAGTTCAACCATACAAAAATTACCAAGTTCCGATACCATTTCGCCCCTCAAATCATGAAATTTAGTTTTTGGGAATTTCTTGAAAAACCAACATATTCCCCAACTAAAAACACAATTTAAATGATAAAAACAAAGACTAAATCATGGAATATATTAAATTCTAGGTGAAGAACACTTACCCGCTCGATTAGCTTGAAAACATCCAAAAATTGCTCCCAAATCCGAAGTCCAAAACTCAAAATATGAAGATAAAAGGCAAACCCTCGTTTAAATGACACTGCCAGGACTTTGGCACCTGCGACCACTTAAACGCATCTGTGCAACCGCAGGTGCGCATAGACAATCGCACTTGCGCTCAACTTCCACTTCTGCGCCCAAAGACCCGCTCTTGCGGCGCCGCACGTGCGACCATTTCCGCGCATCTGCGGAGACTGCCCAGACCAGCTCCACCCACACCTGCGCGTCCTCCATCGCCCCTGCGACCATCACACCCATGCCTAAGGTTCGCAGGTGCGATTACACTAGAACTCAGCCTTCCCCAAAACCATGTAATTCATCCGCGACTCGTCCGAAACACACTTTTTGCCCTTCGTCCAAGCATAACAACAAGTCATATAACCTAATACGGACTCGCTCGAGGTCTTGAATCACATTAAACAACATCGAAACAAAGAATCACACCATAAATCAAACTTATGAACTTTCAAATTTTCAAACTTCTAAACTCTTGCCGAAACCTATCAATTCAACCCGGGATGACGCCGAATTTTGCAAACGAGTCCCAATTCACATACTGGAGTTGTTCCAACTCTCGGAATCGCATTCTGACCCCGATATCACAAAAGGTCAACTGTGGTCAAACTACTCCATTTTCCAAACTTCAAATTTTCAATCTTTGGCCGAATTACCTCAAATTAATCTACGGACCTCCGAATCCAAATTCGGACGCACACCTAAGCTCAAAATCACCATACGAAGTTGTTGACATTATCAAAAACTTATTCCGGATCCGTTTACATAAAAGTCAAATTACGGTCAAATTTTACTGCTTAAGCTTCCAAAACTAAAATCATTCTCCCAATTCGACTCTGAATCATTCGACAATTGAATCCAACCATGCACGCAAGTCCATATACCTAATATGAAGCTGCTCAAGGCCTTATTCCACCAAACAAAGCTTAAATTCTCAAAACGACCGGTCGGGTCGTTACATCTTCCCGCTCTTAAACAAATGTTCATCCTCGAATGTGGAAAGATATGCCTTGACGCCTTCAAGTTACTAAATGCACACTTCTAACATACACCCACGAGTGACCCCACGTCACCCTAATCTACATAAGTCTGACGACACCATCTCAACTACAATTTAGCTTTTCTACCACTACCAATAAGCTTAGAGCCATTCTTTTCCAAAAGACCTGATTCTATATCCATACCCGGTATCAGTCTCAACCAGTTGCATTAGCTCATGCCTACACCCACAAGGTATGACCACACAACATAACTCACCCCACATAGGCCCTTAATAACACTTCCGATCACAACAGTTGCCCAAAATCAACCCAGCATTGGAAATTTGCCTCATATCTGAAGAACTCTATTTCAAACCTCCATAAAACTAATAATGATGCAAGAAACACATCGACCTCGTAATTAGACACCAAATCACCAAGACACAACTAACACCACCGGGCACACACCCTGCAAGCTAAACTTACGAAGCACAGAATGAAATTGACTAAATATGAAAAGAGAAATACGCAAGGATACTATCAAACAAGCCCGCCAGGCACAACTCTCTACCAATATTAACCTACAATAATAATATACCAAGGAAGGAAGTAAAGCATATGAACAAATCACAAGAATACCATCCTGATATAACTTCCACTAGTGTGCTCAGCCCGATTCAAACACTTTGAATCACAAGAGATCACGAGGGTCTCGCCCTCAACTCTAAATCACATATCGAATATATATCATACCAATTGAAATATTCCACTAACTTATCTATGCCACTAAGATCACAACACTCACTGAAGAATCAAAACAAATATACGAATGATGCTCCTCTGTAACAGATCAAAACATACATGTATGCTAACATTTGGCATAACGGCCTCCAGCCTACTATATGAAACACATCAACGGGCCAAACCTCCCCCTCTTGGGCACCCCTACTCGCCTGAATACCCCACTGTGACGCATATGCCCGTAGCCTAGGACAATCTCTCACTATGTGGCTGATATCTCCACACTCAAAACAACCTCTCTGGTGACGTGGCTGTGGAAACTGTGCAGTACGAATACTCTGAGACCCATGAGCGCTTGAAACACTATGCGAAGCTGGAAGTGCAAACTGAACTGGCTGGCCCACAAAACCTCTACCGTGTCGTACCCTGCCTCCAAAATAGAGACCAACAGATCTATCCAGCCTACGAAGCCTCCTCTCCTCTCTGCCCTCTCTCTCCTGGCCTCACATGTCCTCCCTCTCAAAGCCCCACCTGTCATCTCTCTCATAGTCCCGCCTGTCTTCTCCCTCACGATCCCACATGCCCTCAACTCGACGAGCAATCCCTATCACCTGCTAAAATTAAACATCCGACTCTAACTCCCGAGAAATACTTAATCAAATTTCACGCCTGAGCCCCTCAATAAATCTACGGACCCACCCTCTAACTATAGCGACCAAGTTAGGTGCATGTCTGGCCAAATCACTGAACCTGATGACACACTCTGATACTGACATAGTTCCCTGGCGCAGCTGCTCAAACTCCATGTGCTATGCATCTCGGAGGGACTAAGGTATAAACTCTCTCAAGAACATCTCTGAAAACTGACCCCATGTAAGTGAAACTGACTCGGCTGGGCTACCCAACTCATATGCATGCCGTCACTGATAAGCCACTCCCCTGAGTTGAAATATAAAAGTAACCCCGCGGGTTTCCACAATACCCATAGTACGAAGAATGTGGTGACACTCCTCCAGGAAACCCTGGGTATCATCTGTCGCCAATACACTGAAGGTAGGAGGGTGGTACTTCTTGTACCTCTCAAGTCTAAGTTGTTCTTCCTTAGATGTTGCTGCCCTAACCATGAGCGGAACTGGGACCACAGGTTGTGCTGCTATGACACCTGGAACTTGACCAACATGATCTCGCTGCTCTGGAGTGTGGGCGGTGGGAGTATGAACTCCTCCCCCGGTCTGTGAGGTAGCTGGTGCATCCGAAATTAACCCCGCCTAAGCCAATGTACCAAATATGCTCAGGAATTGTGCTAAAGTCTCCTGAAGTCCATGGGTAACAACAGGCGCCTCTGGTGCCTGCCCCCCAACTGGAACTGCTAGCGGCTCCTCAACGACTGCTCTGGTAGGTGCTCTAGCTGCGGCACGTGCCCCTCATCGGCCTTTGTCTCTACCCCTGGCGACACCTACTTCGGGGGTAACATCATCAGGATCTGCAGCTCGCTTCCTCACCTTTTGTGAGAGAATGGAATGATACATTTTCAAGCTTCAATATCAATAAAATCGAACGATAGGAATGAAGGAAGTGAAGTTATCCTAATAGTTATGTAGCCTCTCGAAGATAAGTACAGACGTCTCTGTACCGATCCGCAAGACTCTACTAAACTTGCTTATGACTCGTAGCACCTAAGAACCTAGAGAACTGATACCAACTTGTCACGACCCAAATTTCCCCTCTGTTGGGTATCGTGATTGCACCTAGTCTTAATGACTAGGTAAGCCTAACATTTATGGAATAGCAACAATAACAGATAAAATTTAATATTTTTCCGAAAAGAATTCTTTACACAATGAACATATTCCCAAAACCCGGTAGTAGAAGTCATAAGCTTTATAGAGGTTTACACTATAACTAATCCGACGGTGACTCCGAAACCCGCGAATGCTGTAGCGGTTTTACCTTCAGTCTCCACTATAGGAATTGCGCTTCTAAATATCGATCGGTGGGCTATGCAAAACCTGGAATCTGCACAAACAAAAAAGTAGTAGAGTAGTATGAGCACACCACAGCCGTGCCCAGTAAGTATCAAGACTAACCTCGGTAAAGTAGTGACGAGGACTAGTCAAGACACCCACTGGTCTAAGAGTTGAACAAGTATAAATACAGGACAACGGATATGATATTTAGGTAAGGGCTTCAGAATATGGCTAACAATACGGTAAATTTAGTAGGGAAAGAATAACGAGTAACAACGGAAAAATCAAGAAAATAACACGAAAAGGTAAATGGAACACAGCTAAATCTGGAATGTAAATATACAACAAGGGCAAGAAATGACTCGACAATTTCAATTACTTTTACATCAAGTTCTTAGTCATCCCCACGAGGTACCGAACCTCAGAAAATTCACTGACTCATGGGTCCTAGTATCTGAACCCTAACATCGGCATCTTGTGCCCCTCATTTCAAGTAACAACTGCACGGATGACTCGCGTGCTAATTGGGGTCATTCCCACACTTATGGTAAGTACAACAAGAGTATATACGCTCGACAACAAAAAGGAGATCCTTAATCCGATGTTAGTGCTTAACTGCGTGTATGCTTGTTCATGTATCCTAACATGACTAAATGGCTAATAAGCATAAAGAAAGGAAAAAGGGCAACACATACATTGTTCTCTCACAATTTCCACACGAGTAAACTCACACAGTGTAATGACCCTGTCGATCATTTTGAGAGTTAGAACCCCGATCCCCTAATAACTACTTTCCCCATATTTTTTATTCTTTTGGGACTTGCCGGAGTGATTAGCTATGAAATTCGGAGAGTTTTGGGATACTTAGTCCCTAATTATGAGTTTAAGCCTTAGAAATCAGACCCTAGTCGGAACTATTTGAAGACGAGTCTGGAATGGAATTTTGTCGACTCTGTTAGCTCCTTTGAGTTATTTTGGGGTTAGGATCGTGTCCGGAATGTGTTTTCGGGATATGTAGTGGATTTAGGCTTGAATTGGCGAAAGTTGAAATTTCGGCGATTTCGGCCAATAGGTGAAATTTTGATATCAGACCCAGAATGGAATTCCGGGAGTGGATGTAGGTTCGTGGTGTCATTTGTGACCTGTGTATCAAATTTGAGGTCAATCGGACTAGCTTTGACGTGTTTCAACAACGTTGTGGATTTCGGAATTTGCTAAGTTCTTAGGCTTGAATTTGTGTTTAATCCTCGTTTTTGGTGTTATGTGATGTGATTTGAAGGCTCGACTAAGTTCTAATGAGGTTATAGGACTGGTTGGTAGTTTTTATTGAGCTCCTGGGGGCCTCGGGTGTGTTTCGGATGCTCAACAGGAAGGTTTTAGACTTAAGCTAATAGCTGAAGTTTGCTGGTTCTGGTGTCTCGCACCTACAGAAGGGGAGCCGCAGATGCAAACACACAGGTGCGGTAGGTGTTTCCTAGATGTGGAATTGTCCAAGACCAGCTGGGCTCGCATATGCGGCTAGGAAACTGCAGATGCTCGCGATTAGTGAATTTTTGCACATGCGATGCTTTTTCCGCATATGCGGGACCGCAAGTGCGGCCCAATTGACCGCAGAAGCAGAAATCGCAGGGCAGAAATAGGGAAAATTGAGGGTTTGAGTTCATAACTTCAAAAATCAAACTAGAGCTCGGGATTTGGCGATTTTGTGAGGATTTTGAAGAGGAGATCAGTAGGTAACGATTCCTAATCCTATTTCCTTTGTATTTCATCAATCTATAGTGAGTTCTTCAATCCAATTGTGGGAAAATGTTTGAAAATGAGAGAAAGGTCCCCCAATTGAGAATCCGTGTTTTGAGTGAGATGCTGACGTCGTATTTTGATGATTTTTGGTTGAGTGTTCTCGTGAGTAAATGGGTGTTAGAAATATGTGATTTTCACCCGATTCCAAGTCGTGGGCCCAGGATACTTTTTGGGGAATTTCCCTAATTTCGCGCTTTAGCTTCAAATTTATTTGTTAAACTAGTTTCTTGTAGTGATATTCACATTATAAAACTTATTTGAATAGATTCGGGCCATTCGGAATTTGGTACTTGTGGTAAGAATGTGATTTCGGGTTGAATTGAGCAGTCGAGGTAAGTGGCTTGCCTAACCTTGTGTTTGGTACTTCCCCCTTAAGATATTTGATGCGAAATGTTGTGTGAGCGCCGTGTATGTGAGGTGACGAGTACGTACACGGGCCATTATTGCAAAAACCTCATATTTCCCTTACTAAAACATAAATTGTTTTCTCTTCAATGAACTTGCTCTCATATGATCTATTGTTTAGTTTATATTAAGAAAGGATGCTTACGGGCTTAATTTCCTACTTGATCTTGTAGTGATATTCACATTATAAAACTTATTTGAATAGATTCGGGCCATTCGGAGTTTGGTACTTGTGGCAAGAATGTGATTTCGGGTTGAATTGAGCAGTCGAGGTAAGTGGCTTGCCTAACCTTGTGTTTGGTACTTCCCCCTTAAGATATTTGATGCGAAATGTTGTGTGAGCACTGTGTATGTGAGGTGACGAGTACGTACACGGGCCGTTATTGCAAAAACCTCATATTTCCCTTACTAAAACATAAATTGTTTTCTCTTCAATGAACTTGCTCTCATATGATATATTGTTTAGTTTATATTAAGAAAGCATGCTTACGGGCTTAATTTCCTACTTGATCTTCAGTGCGCCATGCTTAGTTAAGCCCTTATTTCCCTTATTTGTGATTACTATAAACTGTGTAAATTTGATGTTATGCTTGCCATTCGTCCTGCATAGCATATTCAAATTAGGACTGTAGACGTATTCCGGAAGATTCCTATGCACTGCATATTTACTTTGGGACTACAGACGTATTCCGGGAGATCCCCCTATACTGCATATTTATTTTTGGACTACTGACGTATTCCGGGAGATCCCCCTACACTGCATAATCATTTGGAACTACGGGACGGTATCCCGGGAGATTCCACTATGTGATACATTGTGTTGAGCTGAGGACTCTCTTTACTGTAAAACTTATATTGTTTTCTTAAACTGCTTACTGTAGACATTACCTATCTTTTGTGTTGTTTTAAATTGACTTATTTCGAAATCTTGGAGATCCTTAACCTGACCTCGTCACTACTTGATCGGGGTTAGGCTTGGCACTTACTTGGTACCAAATGTGGTGTACTCATGCCCTTTCCTGCACATGTTTTCGTGTGCAGATCCAGGTATGAGCTATCAGCCTCGTGGTTAGTTGTTGCTGCTGATTCTTGGAGACTGCAAGGTATTTCTACCGCGTCCATAGAATCCTCCGAGTTCCCTTCCATTCTATCTTATAGAGATGTTCTTATGTACTTTCTAGATTTTGTTAGAGCTACAGTAGTGTTAGAAGCTTGTGACTGTCTGTGATATTCTAAGTCTTGGGGAGTTATATTTTGTATGAGCCGAGCGGCCAGTACGTTATTTATTGTCATTTCCCTTATTCCCTTTATTGCTTGTGTTTTATTTCAATTTCCCCCTTTATAGTAGGCTTACCTAGTCATAGAGACTAGGTGCTGCCACGACACCTTCGGAGAGTAAATCGGGTCGTGACAAGTTTGCATCAGAGCGTCTAGGTTCATAAGAGTCACAAGTCACAAGCCGATTTATTAGGGTCTCGCGGATCGGTGCGGAGACGTCTGTATCTATCTTCGGGAGGCAATGTACATGTTAAGAACAATCATATTTCTTTGATTTCCTTATCGTGTGAGTTATTGACATCAAAAACATTAAAATTCAATTATATTCTTTCCGACGGATGGTGAGGACCCGTACTGGGAAGACCGACGACCAGGAAGCCGAGCCCCCTGCCAGAGGTGCCAGAGGCCAGGGTCGGGGTATAGGATGACCACGTGGTGCAGCCAGAGCACCTGCGAGAGAGGCGGTAGAGGAGCCCCCGGCAGCTCCAGCTGGAGGGCCGACACCGGAGATTCCTGTTGCTACTCCAGCCTTACAGGAGACTTTAACTCAGTTCATGAGCATGTTCAGTACTCTAGCCAGGCTGGACTACTTCCGATAGCTCCCGCTACATCTCAGGCCGGGGGAAGGGCACAGATTCCCGTAGCCCGCACTCGTGAGCAGAGGGGCTAGGTTGATCAGGCCACGGATATATTCCTATGCCCCCAGTGGCTCCGGTACAGCATGAGACCAAGGTAGGTGCTTCTGAGGCAGAGCAACTCAGATTTGAGAGGTACAAGAAGTACCACCCACCTACTTTCAGCGGGCTAGCTTCAGAGGATGCTCTGGGTTTTCTTGAGGAGTGTCATCGTATTCTCCGCACTATGGGCATTATGGAGACCAATGGAGTTTCTTTTACTGCTTTCCAGCTGAGGGGAGCGACATATAAGTAGTGGTGTGCCAATAAGCTGAGTAGTCTGGACGAGGCAGCCTCACTCACTTGGACTCAGTTTTTAGAGATGTTTCTGCGAGAGTATGTCCCTCAGAGCCTCAGGGATACTTTGCGCGTGGAGTTTAAGCAGTTGCGCTAGGGTACTATGATTGTGTCGGAGTGTGCAGTCTGTTTCAGTGAGTTAGCTCGGCATACACCGGCTTTGGTTTCCACAGTTAGAGAGAGGGTTCACCGCTTCATTGAGGGACTTCACCCCAGTATTCGGACCAGTATGGCCAGAGAGTTAGAGATGGATATCACTTATCAGCAGGCAGTGAGTATTGCCAGTAGAGTCTGGGCATGTTTGCCCGGAACTGAGAAGAGAGAGAGGACAAGAGGTCTCGAGAGACTGGCCATTTTCCCGAAGCCCATGCACCAGCAGTCTATGGTAGGGGTTTTGTGAGTCACCCTGTTCATTCAGCTCTTCCAGCAGCCAGCAGTATTCCAGCTCCTCCTAGACCTCAGGAGCCCTATTATGCACCGCCAGTATCCAGTATGCCTCCAGTTCGAGGTGTTATTACCGGCCCGCCCAGCAGGTCAGCTTCTATTCAGTCTCAGCCGCAGTGTCCTCCGAGGGGTTATTTTGAGTGTGGTGACACTCGTCATATGATTAGAGGTTGCCCCAGGGTCAGGAGGGGTGCACGTCCACAGTCTTATCATCCTCCACGTGCTCCGCCAGGTCCTCCGGCTATTCTTCCAATCCCAGCTGCCACTCCACCTCCTCAGCCAGCTCAAGGTGGAGGTCGGTGAGGTAAAGGTCGCCCTAGAGGGGGAGGTCAGGACAACTATTATGCACTTCCAGCCGGTTCCGAGGCCGTTGCTTCAGATTCAGTCATCACAGGTATTGTCCCTGTCTGTCATAGGGATGCATCAGTATTATTTTACGTAGTCTCTACGTACTCATATGTGTCCTCTTATTTTGCTCCACATTTGGGGAAATCTCAGGATTCTTTGAGTTCCCCTGTTTATGTATCTACTCTTGTGGGAGACTCTCTAGTTGTGGACCGCATATATCGGTTGTGTTTGATTACTATTAGTGGTTTTGAGACCATGGATGATTTGTTATTACTCATCATGGTAGATTTCGATCTTATCTTGGGCATGGACTGGTTGTCGCCCCATTATGCTATTCTTGATTGTCACACTAAGACCGTGACACTGGCTATTCCAGGTTTGCCAAGATTAGAGTGGAGAAGTACCTTAGAGTATACTCCCTGCATCGTCATTTCATTTCCTAAGGCTCAGCAGATGGTTGAGAAGGGGTGTGATGTGTATTTGGCCTATGTGAGAGATGTTAGTGTTGATACCTCTCCAGCTGAGTCAGTCCCAGTAGTAAGGGACTTTCCTGATGTATTCCCACCTGATCTTCCGGGTATGCCGCCCGATAGTGATATTGATTTCGGCATTGATTTGTTGTCGGGCACTCAACCCATTTTTATTCTTCCTTACCATATGGCTCATCCTGAGTTGAATGAGCTGAAGGAGCAGTTACAAGAGTTTCTTGATAAGGGTTTCGTCAGGCCCATGTATCACCTTGGGGGTGCTCCAGTGATATTTGTGAAGAAAAAAGATGGCTCTATGCGTATGTGTATTGATTATTGGCAGTTGAACAAGGTTACAATGAAGAACATGTATCATTTACCTTGAATTGATGATTTATTCGACCAGTTACAGGGTCCCAGAGTATTCTCCAAGATTGACTTGTGATCTGGCTATCATCAGCTGAAGATTTGGGAGCCGGACATCCCGAAGACTGCCTTCAGGACCAGATATGGTCACTATGAATTTCTTGTCATGTCATTTGGGCTGACCAATGCCCTAATAGCTTTTATGCATTTGATGCACAGTGTGTTCCGGCCTTATCTTGATTCCTTCATCATTGTGTTTATTGACGACATCCTGGTATATTCCCGATCACGGGAAGATCATGAGCGGCACTTGAGGACCGTGCTTCATACTTAGAGGGAGAAGAAATTGTATGCAAAATTCTCTAAGTGTGAGCTTTGGCTTGATTCAATGGAATTCTTCGGCCACATAGTGTCTTACGATGGGATCAAAGTAGATCCGAAGAAGGTAGAGGTGGTGCAGAGTTGTCCTAGACCGTCATCAACTACGGAGATCCGCAGTTTCCTTGGTTTAGCATGGTACTACCGTCGCTTTGTAGAGGGGTTTTCATCTATTGCATCACCTATGACCAGACTAACCCAGAAGGGTGCTCTGTTCAGGTGGACCGATGTGTGTAAGGAGAGCTTTCAGAAGCACAAGACAACTTTGACTACGGCCCCAGTAGTAGTGTTGCCTACAGGTTCGGGGTCCTACACTGTCTATTATGATGCCTTGAGGATTGGCCTTGGAACAGTATTGATGCAGGACGGTAGGGTGATTGCCTACGCGTCCAGATAGTTGAAGGTGCATGAGAAGAATTATCCGTTTCATGACCTCGAGTTAGCAGCTATTGTTCACGCCCTGAAGATTTGGCGTCATTATTTGTACGATGTTCCCTGTGAGATTTTCACTGATCATAAGAGTTTGCAACACTTGTTCAGGCAGAAGGACTATAATCTACGTCAGCAGAGGTTGTTGGAGCTCCGTAAAGACTATGATATCACTATATTATACAATCCGGGAAGGTCAATGCAGTGGCCGACGCCTTGAGTCTCCGGACGAAGATTTTGGGGAGCTTGGCATATCTTCCAGCAGCTGAGAGGCCTTTAGCCCTGGCTGTTCAGTCTTTAGCCAGCCAGTTTGTGAGGTTGGATATTTCAGAGCCTAGCCGAGTATTAGCTTGCATGGTTGCTCGATCTTCTCTTTTTGACCGTATCAGAGAGCGCCAGTATGATGATCCCCACCTTATAGTTCTTCAGGACAGGGTCCAGCGAGGCGATGCCAGAGATGTGTCTATAGATGATGATGGCGTGATGAGGATGCAGGGGCGGATCTATGTGCCCAATGTAGATGGGATCCGGGAGTTGATTCTGGAGGAGGCCCATAGCTCTCGGTACTCCATTCATCTGGGTGCCGCGAAGATATAATAGGACCTGAGACAGCACTATTGGTGGAGAAGGATGAAGAAGGACATAGTGGAATTTGTGGCTAGGTGTCTCAACTGTCAGCAAGTTAAATATGAATATCAGATACCAGGAGGATTACTTCATCAGATTGAGCTTCCAGAGTGGAAGTGGGACTGTATCACCATGGACTTTGTAGTTGGACTTCCACGGACTTTGAGAAAGTTCAATGTTATTTGGGTGATCGTTGATCGGCTGACCAAGTCAGCTCATTTCATTCTGGTGCTGACCACTTATTCTTTAGACAGGTTGGCTGAGATTTATATCAGAGAGATCGTCCGCCTTCACGGTATTCCAGTATTTATCATCTCAGAAAAAGGTACCCAGTTCACATCACGGTTCTGGAGAGCCATATAGCAGGAGTTGGGCACCAGGGTGGAGCTGAGCACATCCTTTCACCCCTAGATACACGGGCAGTCCGAGCGCAGGATTTAGATTCTTGAGGATATGTTCGGCGCCTGTGTGATAGAGTTTGGAGGGTCATGGCACCAGTTCTTGCCATTCGCAGAGTTTGCCTCCTACAACATTTACTAGTCCAACATTCAGATGGCACCGTATGAGGCTTTGTACGGTAGGCGGGGCCGGTCCCCAGTGGGTTGGTTTGAGCCGGGCAAGGCCTGATTGTTCGGTACATATTTAGTTCAGGATGCCCTAGATAAAGTGAAGGTGATTCAGGAGAGACTTCGCACAGCCCAGTCCATGCAGAAGAGTTATGCAGACCGGAAGGTTCACGATTTGGCATTTATGACTGGTGATCGAGTTTTGCTGTGGTATCACCTATGAAGGGTGTCATGTGGTTCGGGAAGAAGGGCAAGTTGAGCCCGAGGTTCATTGGCCCATTTGAGATATTGCAGCGTGTTGGGGAGGTTGCTTATGTGCTTGCCTTGCCTCCCAGCCTGGCAGGAGTTCATCCAGTATTCCACGTGTCTATGCTCCGGAAGTATCACTGTGATCCTCCTCAAGGATCTATCTTATGTTGAGGAGCCAGTGGCCATTTTGGATAGGCAGGTCAGAAAGCTCATGTCCAAGAGCATTGCATCAGTAAAAGTCCAGTGGAGGGGTCAACCGGCCGAGGAGGCAACTTGGGAGACCGATCAGGATATGTGCACTCAGTACCCTCATCTTTTTATAGCTTCAGGTATGTCTCTATACTCGTTCGAGGACGAACGATTATTTTAAGAGGGAGAGAATGTAATGACCCGGCCGGTCATTTTGAGAGTTAGAGCCTTGATCCCCTAATAACTAGTTTCCCCACATTTGTTTCTGCTTTTAGAACTTGCCGGAGTGATTAGCTATGAAATTCGGAGAGTTTTGGGACACTTAGTCCCTCTTAGAAATCGGACCGTAGTTGGAACTATATGAAGACGGGTACGGAATGGAATTTTGTCGACTCTGTTAGCTTCGTTGAATGATTTTGGGGTTAGAAGTGCGTCCGGAATGTGATTTCGAGGTCTGTAGTGGATTTAGGCTTGAATTGGCGAAAGTTGAAATTTCGGCGATTTCGGCCGATAGGTGAAATTTTGATATCGGAATCGGTATGGAATTCCGAGAGTGGCTGTAGGTTCGTGGTGTCATTTTTGACATGTGTATCAAATTTGAGGTCAATTGGACTAGCTTTGATGTGTTTTGGCATTGTTGTGGATTTCAGAATTTGTTAAGTTTTTAGGCTTTAATTTGTGTTTAATCCTCATTTTTGGTGTTATGTGATGTGATTTGAAGGCTTGACTAAGTTCGAATGAGGTTATAGGACTGGTTGGTGGTTTTTGTTGAGGTCCCGGGGGCCTCAGGTGTGTTTCAAGTGCTCAACGGGAAGGTTTTAGACTTAAGCTAATAGCTGAAGTTTGTTGGTTCTGGTGTCTCGCACCTGCGGAAGGGGAGCCGCAGGTGTGGACACGCAGGTGTAGTAGGTGTTGTGCGGATACGGAATTGTCCAAGGCTGGCTAGGCTCGCATATGCGGCTAGGAAACTGCAGATGCGGCCCCAGCCCAATTAATGAATTTTCGCACCTGCGAAGCCTTTTCCGCAGGTGCGGCCCAATTGACCGCAAAAGCGGAAATCGCTGGGCAGAATAGGGAAAAAATCGAGGGTTTGAGTTCATAACTTCAAATTTCAAATTGGAGCTCGGATTTGGCAATTTTGTGAGGATTTTGAAGAGGAGATCAATAGGTAACGATTCCTAATCCTATTTCCTTTGTATTTCATCAATCTATAGTGAGTTCTTCAATCTAATTGTGGGAAACTGTTTGAAAATGAGAGAAAGGTCCCCCAATTGAGAATCCGAGTTTTGAGTGAGATTTTGACGTTGGATTTTAATGATTTTTGGTTGAGGGTTCTCGTGAGTGAATGGGTGTTCGGAATTTGTGACTTTCACCCGATTTCGAGTCGTGGGCCCGGGAGACTTTTTGGGGGAAACTCCCTAATTTCGCGCTTTAGCTTCAAATTTATTTGTTAAACTAGTTTCTTGTAGTGATATTCACATTACGAAACTTATTTGAATAGATTCGGGCCATTCGGAGTTTGGTACTTGTGGCAAGAACGTGATTCCGGGTTGAATTAAGCGGTCGAGGTAACTGGCTTGCCTAACCTTGTGTTGGAGACTTCCCCCTTAGAATATTTGATGCTAAATGTTGTGTGGGCGCCATGTACATGAGGTGACAAGTACGTACACTGGCCGTTATTGCAAAGTCTCATTTTTCCCTTACTAAAACATAAATTGTTTTCTCTTCTTTGAACTTGCTATCATATGATATATTGTTTAAATTAGATTAAGAAAGCATGCTTACGGGCGTAATTGCCTACTTGATCTTCTGTGCGCTATCCTTAGTTATGCCCTTATTTCCTTTATCTGTTATTAGTATAAATTGTGTAAGTTCGATGTTATGTTTGTCATTCATTCTGCATAGCATATTAAAATTGGGACTACGGACGTATTCCGGGAGATCCCCTTGTACTGTATATTTACTTTGGGACTACGGACGTATTCCGGGAGATCCCCATTTACTGCATATTTACTTTGGGACTACAGAAGTATTTTGGGAGATCCCCATGTACTGCATATTTATTTTTGGACTATGGACGTATTCCGGGAGATTCCCATGTACTGCATAATCATTAGGAACTACGGGACGGTATCCCGGGAGATTCCACTTTGTGATACATTGTGTTGAGCGAGGACTCTCTTTACTGTAAAACTTATATTGTTTTCTTAAACTGCTTACTGTAGAAATTACCTATCTTTTGTACTTTTTTAAATTGACTTATTTTGAAATCCAGTATAGTCTTAACCTGACCTCGTCAATACTTGACCGGGGTTAGGCTTGACACTTACTAGGTACCAAATGTGGTGTACTCATGCCCTTTCTTGCACATGTTTTTGTGTGCAGATCTAGGTACGAGCTATCAGCATCATGGTTAGTCACTGTTGTTGATTCTAGGAGACTGCAAGGTATTTCTGTCACGTCCGCAGAATCCTCCGAGTCCTCTTCCATTCTATCTTATATAGATGTTCTTATGTACTTTCCAGTTTTTGTTAGAGCTACAGTAGTGTTAGAAGCTTGTGACTGTCTGTGATATTCTGGGTCTTGGGGAGTTATATTTTGTATGAGCTGAGCGGCCAGTATGTTATTTATTGCCATTTCCCTTGTTACCTTTATTGCTTGTTTTTTTATTTCAATTTTTCCCTTTATAATAGGCTTACCTAGTCGTAGAGACTAGGTGCCGCCACGACACCTTCGAAGGGTAAATCGGGTCGTGACACACAGTAAGGGCACCATTACCCAATATCAACAAACAAAGAATCCTTCCACGTTAACACAAGTATCGCAAACAAATCCATGACATAGACCACCTTTTCTCACCATGTGTGCAATAGTAAAATGAGTGCCCGCCTTGTCTTTCCACACGCGCACAATAATGTACCCACCTTGTCTCGCCACATGCGCAGCCCATATATATATATATATATATATATATATCCCGCCTTATCTCACCGCATGTGCATTATCAATAGAAAATACGGCACGACAGAAACCTCGTGCATCACAATAACCACAACCGCACGGCAGAAACCTTGTGCATCACACAATGAGTACAACAAAAACAATGACAATAATACAAGAAACCATAAATATATCAACTCAACAACCCACGACTTCAAGAAAAGAAAATCTAGTTCACAAGTAATAAACATAATAAATAATGCTAGGCATATTAAGAACAACTCCGCAAGGAAGGAAAATAGCATGTAACAGTCGTACCTAAATGCACGGGTCAACAACAAGAAAGCCAACACAAATCTGATAACTCTATGTACGGGCAGGTCAACTAAGGTATAGTCTATCCAAACTTCCTTTAAGGTCGGCAGTTTCGAGGGTATTCAACAATTCCACATAAATACAAGCAACATTAAAATAATCATAACTTCAATTAATACCAAACAATTATTGGATGAGATGAAGATAATTACAATTAGAGTTAAGCGGTAAAGAAGACCTAGCATGATAGTAAAAGGAGTAAAATCTTCAAATAAGTCAATTAGGAGTGAGATAGGCAAGAGGAGTAAATCCAAAAGTAAGAAATACTACATTTAAGAAAGTAAAGATGAAACTGGAAATTAGGAAATTCAATCATGCCAAGAACAATTCATACTCAGTGAATATAAGGACCTAAGATTCCTAAAGGGCCAACTTTCCACAAATAAGTCTGTGTACGCACTCGTCAACTCGCGTGCACGGATTACAATCAACATAAAAGACTCAAATACTAAAGGGTAATTCTCCCACATTAGGTTAGGCAAGATACTTACCTCAAAGACGACAACCCGGTACTCTAAAATGGACTTATTGGGTGAAAAGGACTCCTAACGGCTCAAATCCAACTAGAACAACTTCAAAACACACATAAAACTTATAAGGAACTATTCCGGATAATAAAGTTTCAAGCTTACAAAAATCTAAAAATCGACCCAAAAGTCGACCCATGGGCCCGCACCTCGGAACCCGATAAATTTTATAAAATCCGAACACCCATCCCAAAATGAGTTCAACCATACAAAAATTACCAAGTTCCGATACCATTTCGCCCCTCAAATCATGAAATTTCATTTTTGGGAATTTCTTAAAAAAACCAACATTTTCCCCAACTAAAAACACAACTTAAATGATAAAAACAAAGACTAAATCATGGAATATATTAAATTCTAGGTGAAGAACACTTACCCACTCGATTAGCTTGAAACCCTCCAAAAATCGCTCCCAAATTCGAAGTCCAAAACTCAAAATGTGAAGAAAAATGGCAAACCCTAGTTTAAATGACACTACCAGGATTTCCGCACCTGCGGCCACTTAGCCGCATATGCGCAACCGCAGGAGCGCAACAATCGCACATGCGCTCAACTTCCACTTCTGCGCCCAAAGACACGCTCCTGCGGCGCCACACGAGTGACCATTTCTCCGTATCTTTGGAGACTGCCCAGACCAGCTCCACCCGCACCTACGCCTCCTCCATCTCACATGCACCCAAGGTCCGCAGGTGCGATTACACCAGAACTCAGCCTTCCCTAAAACTATGGAATTCATCTGCGACTTGTCTGAAACACACCCGGGGCCCTCGGGACCCCGTCCAAGCATACCAACAAGTCATATAACCTAATACGGACTCGCTCGAGGTCTCTAATCACATTAAACAACGCTGAAATGACGAATCACACCATAAATCAAACATATGTACTTTCAAATCTTCAAACTTCTCGTGCCGAAACCTATCAATTCAACCCGGAATGACGCCGAATTTTGCAGACAAGTCCAATTCACATAATGGAGTTGTTCCACCTCTCGGAATCGTATTTCGACCCCAATACCACAAAAGGTCAACTCTGGTCAAACTACTCCATTTTCCAAACTTCAAATTTTCTAACTTTCGCCGAATTGCCTCAAATTACTCTACGGACCTCCGAATCCAAATTCGGACGCACGCCTAAGCTCAAAATCACTATACGAAGCTGTTGACATTACCAAAAACTTATTCTGGAGTCGTTTACATAAAAAGTCAAATTTCACCGCGTAACCTTCCAAAACTAAAATCCTTCTCCCAATTCGACTACGAATCATCTAGTAACTAAATCCAAGCATGCACGCAAGTTGATATACCTAATATGAAGTTGCTCATGCCTTATTCCACCGAACGGAGCTTAAATTCTCAAAACAGCCGGTCGGGTCGTTACATAGCACTGCGAGCAGTAGGCACACTAGATACTGGTGGTGCATAATAGGGCTCCTGAGGTCTAGGAGGAGCTAGAATACTGCTGGATGCTGGAAGAGCTGAATGAACAGGGTGACTCACAAAACCCCTACCATAGCGTGCTGTTGGGGCACGAGCTCCTGAATAATGACCAGTCTCTCGAGACCTCTTGGCCTATCTCTCCTCTCAGTCCCGAGCAAACATGCCCTCTACCCACCTGGCAATACTCACTACCTGCTGATAAGTGATATCCATCGCCAACTCTCTAGCCATACTGGTTCGAATACCGGGGTAGAGTCCCTCGATGAAGTAACGAACCCTCTCTCTGACTGTGACAACCAAAGTCAGTGTATGACGAGCTAACTCATTGAAACGGACTGCATACTCCGACACAGTTATATCACCCTGGCGCAACTGCTCAAACTCTGCGTGCCAAGCATCCCTGAGGCTCTGAGAGGCATACTCTCGCAGAGACATCTCTGAAAACTAAGTCCAAGTGAGTGGGGCTGCCTTGTCCAGACTACTCAGCTCATAGGAAGGCCACCACTGATATGTCGCTCCCCTCAGTTGGAAAGTGGTGAAAGAAACCTCACTCATCTCCACAATTCCCATAGTGCAGAAAATACGACGACACTACTCAAGGAAACCTAGAGCATCATCTGAAGCTAGTCTGCTGAAAGTAGGTGGGTGGTACTTATTGTACCTCTCAAGTCTGAGATGCTCTGTCTCAGAAGCAGCTACCCTGGTCTCATGCTGAATCGGAGCCACTGGGGGCATAGCAATAAACTCTGGGGCTAGATCAACCTGGACCCTCTGCTCAGGAGTGCAGGCTGCGGGAGTCTGTGCCCCTCCATTGGCCTGAGATGTAGCGAGAGCTATCGAAAGTAGTCCATCCTGGGCTAAAGTGCTGAACATGCTCATGAATCGAGCTAAAGTCTCCTGTAGGGCTGGAGCAGCAATATGAACCTCCGGTGTCGGCCCTCTTGTCGGAGCTGTTGGGGGCTCCTCTGTCGTAGCTCTCGCAGGTGCTCGGGCATCACCGTGTGGTTGTCATCTACCCCAACCCTGGACTCTGGCGGCTCTGGCAGGGGCCTCGGGTGCCTGATCATCGGTCCTCCCAGTACGGGTCCTCACCATCTGTGGGGAAGAATATAATAGAATTTTTGAATTTTGATGTCAATAACTCGTACGACAAGGAAATCAAAAAAATATGATTGTTCCTAACAGTTACATAGCCTCCCGAAGATAAGCACGGACGTCTCCGCACCGATCCACGAGACTCTAATAAACTGACTTGTGACTCGTGACTCCTATGAACATAGTGCTCTGATACCAACTTGTCACGATCCAATTTACCCTCCAAAAGGTATCGTGACGGCACCTAGTCTCTAAGACTAGGTAAGCCTAATATTAAGGGAAAAACATTAAGAAAAACACAATAAATGAAGGAAATAAGGACATAATCTAAATAGCAAAATGGTGTCGTTCGACATATACAAAAGATTCTCCCAAAGACCCTGAATGTCACAAAGTCACAAGTAACTAATAACTACTGTAGCTTGAAACAAATCTGGAAGTACATAAAAAAAAAGAATCTAGACAATGGAGTAGAAGGGGACTCTGAGGATTCTGTGGACGCGTCAGAAATACCTTGTAGTCTCCTAGATACAGTAGCAAATACTATCCTCGAAGCTGATAGCTCATACCTGGATATGTACACAAAACATGTGTAGGAAAGGGCATGAGTACACCACATTGGTACCTAGTGAATGCCAAGCCTAACCCCGATTAAGTAGTAAGGAGGTCAAATTAAGGCCCTACTGGAGTAAATATAATCAATTTAAAACAGTAAAAGAGATAAGTAAATTCTACAGTAACAGTTAAAGAAAATGCTCGAAAACTTAACAGTTAAGGGAGCCCTCGGCTCAGAACAAGGTAAACACAAGGTGAAATCTCCCGGGATACCGTCCCGTAGTTCCAGATAATTATGCAGTACAGAGGATCTCCCGGAATACGTCCGTAGTCCCAAAATAAATATGCAGTACTGGGGGATCTCCCGAAATACGTCCGTAGTCCCAATCTAAATTATGGATGCAAGATAAAATGACAGGTATGGGATCGAATTTATACAGTTCATCTAATCACAGATAAGGAAAAGCAGTAACCTAACTAAACATGGTGCACAGAATATCAAATAGACAATTAGACACGTAAGCATGCTTTTCTAATCTAAGCTAAACAATTTTCCTTAGATCATAAAGGGACTCTGAGGATTCTGCGGATGCGGCAGAAGTACCTTGTACTGTCCTAGAATCAGTAGCAAATACTATCCTCGAGGCTGATAGCTCGTACCTGGATCTGCACACAAAAATATGTGCAGGAAAGGGCATGAGTATACCATATTGGTACCCAATAAGTGTTAAGTCTAACCCTGGTCAAGTAATGACGAGGTCAAGTTAAGGCCCTACTGGAGTAAACATAATCAATTTAAAACAGTAAAAGAGATAAGTAAATTCTACAGTAACAATTAAAGAAAATGCTTGAAAACTTAACAACTAAGGGAGCCCTCGGCTCAGAATAAGGTAAACACAAGGTTTAATCTACCCGGATACCGTCCCGTAGTTTTAGATGATTATGCAGTATAGGGAATCTCCCGGAATACGTCTGTAGTCCCAAAATAAATATGCAGTGCTGGGGGATCTCCCAGAATACGTCCGTAGTCTCAATTTAAATATGTGATGCAAGATAAAATGACAGGTATGGCATCGAATTTATACAGTTCATCTTATTACAAATAAGAAAAAGCAGTAACCTAACTAAACATGGTGCACAAAATATCAAATAGAAAATTAGACAAGTAAGCATGCTTTTCTAATCTAAGCTAAACAATTTAACATATTGATGCAACTTAATAGGAGAAAGACAATTTATGATTTAAGAAAAAAAAGAAGTGATTTTTGCAATAACGGCTCGTGTACGTACTCGTCACCTCACGCACACGGCACCCACACATCAAATAATATTAAACATCCTAAGGGAAAGTCCCCAATACAAGGTTAGGCAAGACATTTACCTCAATCGCTCAAATCAACTTGAAACCACGTTCTTGCCACGAGTACCCGACTCCAAATGGCCCAAATCTATTCAAATCAATTGCATAATGTAAATATTACTTTAACTAACTAATTTAACTAGTTAATTCGAAGCTACAATGTGAAATTAGTAAAATCTCCCCAAAAAGTCCCTCGGGCCCACGCCTCGGAATCGAGTAAAATTTACAAATTATGAAGACCCTTTCCCTCACGAGAACACTCGAACAAATATCGTCGAACTCCGACGTCAAAATCTCACTCAAAATCTCAGATGTTCAATTGGGGAACTTTTTCTCCCATTTCCAAACTTTTATACTCAAATTCTTCAATTAGAAGAGGAAAACAACAATAGAATATTGTATTATGATCAAAATTGAGTTAGAATTCGTTACCTAATGATTTTCCTTCAAAATCCCTCGAGAAATCGTCTCTCACCGAGCTCCAAGTCAATTTTTGTGTTATGAAATTTTAAACCCTCGAATTTTCTATTTCTGCCCAGCGGAAAGGCCATCGCAGGTGCGAAAAGTCACTTAACGGGTTGGGGCCGTATTTGCGGTCACTAGGCCGCATCTGTGGTTCCGCATCTGCGGTTCCCCAGCCGCATCTGCGGCCCCTGAAGCCTTGTCCCTTGTCCGCTTCTGCGATTACCAAGCCACTTCTGCGGCACCGCACCTGCGGTCCAACATCTGCAGGTGCGAAAATAACAGGTTCAGCACACCAGCAATTGCCTAAGTCCAAAATTCTTCCCGTTGAGCATCTGAAAAACACTCGAGACCCCGTGACCCCAACCAGTCCTATAACATCATTCAGACTTAGTCGAGCCTTCAAACTATATCGGATAACACCAAAAGCAAGAATTAAACATGAATTCAAGCCTAAGAACTTAACATTTTTCCAAAATCTACAAATGATGCTGAAATACGTCAAACCTAGTCTGAATGACCTTAAATTTGATACACAGGTCACAAATGACACTACGAACCTACAGCCACTTCCGGAATGGGTATCAACCAAAATCGCCAAAAATTTAACTTTCGTCAATTCAAGCCTAAATCTACTATAACCCTCCAAAATACATTTCGGATGCGCTCCTAACCCCAAAAATCAGTCAAAGGAGCTAACGGAGTTTATAGTATTCCATTCTAGGTTCGTCTTCACACAGTTTTGGCTACCGTTCAATTTTTAATGCTTAAAATCACAATTAGGGAGTAAGTGTCCCAAAACTCTCCGAATTCCATAACTAATCACTCTGGCAAGTCCCAATAGCAGAAACAAACATCGGGAAAGCAGTTATTAGGGGATCATGTCTCTAACTCTCAAAACAACCAACCGGGTCATTTCACGACAATAAGATCCTTTCCCTCTTGTTAAAAGATAATTGTTTTCACCTTTTCGATCATTGTATCCCATATATCATAAACAAGATACAACTTTGGAGCATCAAGATCACACTTCTAAGCATAGACACAATTGGTTCAGTAAACTTTAAAAAGTATTCAATCTTATCCCACCTTTCGTCATTCATTACAAAATATTTAATTTCACGCTTTTTAGCTTCAATCATTTTATCTCCCTTATAGTTTCTCCAATCATCATCCACTACCATTCGTTCCAAAGATGATTTCACTTGATGAACACGACTAGTCATGGCAATATGAGATGCAAATCTCGTTTCGAAAACTTTCAACAAAGACAATGCCGAATGATTTTGAAAAAGAGCATGAGCCATATCATGATTCAACACAAAAAATTTCAAGCTACTAACTTCACCAATCAAATCCAAAATCCATTTGCAGTTTATAAATTGAGTTGATTTTTCGGAAGGTTGGCACATACTTTTTAGTGCAAGGTTCAAACAATTAACAACACATAGTGTTCAAAATATATGTGGATAAGTTTGCTCAACCTTAGACCCGGCAAACTTCATATTACTTGCATTATTGGTGATAACTTGAACAATATTACTTGCACCAACTTCCTCAATTGATTTAATGAACAAATTAGCTATATATTCTCCATCCTTTACAATGCCTCTTGAATTGATTTATTTTTATAATATTGGACCATCACTAGAAGCTGTCATTATGTTTATCAATGGTATAGAAGTTTTTGCCAAAAACTCTGAATGCTTTCTAAAATAAGGAGACTTGGCAAAATTAAAAGATAAACCTGAAGTGTAGAGCATGCGGGCTTCCATTTTATCGGCGATGTTTCTATTCTCAATGCCGAACGACTTCTCTAGAGCTCCAACCTGTGAACCTTTTCTTTTTTTTAAAATGCTATAAATATGACCCTTCAGGAAGCGATATGTAATCTGATTTTTTCCTCGCATCAAGTTGTACGGATGCCTTTTTATTTTCAGCTTCTTCATGTTCGTGCTTCAAAGCTTCAAAAACTTCTCTGCTTATCTCTTTACATATTTGAACACCTTGATCAGGAATTTTTAACAAATGAGCTTTGACTTTAGAATATGATCACATAACTCTTTTGTTACAATAGTTACATGATCATATTCTATTTCCACCACCACTTGGAGTAAGTAAAAGAACTTTGACATGGTTCCAAATAGGCTTATCATCGATGTCGGAGCCTACACCTTTTATTGGCCTTAACAAACCTTTCCCCTTTTCATTTGCTGGTGAAGAGTTAGAAGAAGACATTTTTAAGAGGAAAAGAAAATGGTAAAGAAGAAGATGAAGTATCAGCAAAATGGATTGGCAGTAGCGTTTGGGCTTTGGAGGGACTTTGTTTGGTGAGAAAAAGACTTTTGAAAGGAATTGTAGCCTTATGGCTATAATGCTACTTTTGTACTTTTTGGGAGAAATCCCACGGTGGGGTGAACATCAGGCCAGAAGCATTTAATGCAAAAGATATTACTAATTCTTACTTGTAATAAACTAGTATATACCTTAGTAGTCTATCATATATACTACACCTAATATTTAAATAGGCCCTAACAACTAAATAAATATTTGTTGATGCTATTAAATAGACTAATGTTAATGTGATTTATAGACTAACGCATATACAAACACATATACACTAACGCATATACTAATATTAAATAAACATTTATTAATGTTATTAGATAGATATATTTGTTAATGTTATTAAATAGACATTTGTTAATGTGATAAATGTGATTTGTTTGTGAATAATATGATCGTAGTGTCTTATGTCTTATTAACAGATAACTAGATAAATCTATATTTTAGCCTAATCGAATATGTAATTATACGTCATGTAATTTGTTATATCAAAACTATACTAATAAAATAAAATAAATATCTAATATGTTTGATTGGTTAATGTGATTGTTTGAGAACTAAGTATATTGTAATGTCTTATTGATGGTTAACCGGATAAAGTTAAGTTGTAGTCCTGAAGAAATATATGATTAAACTTTGTGCATTTTATTATATCAAAACTTATACGAATAAAATGATATAAATGTCTAGCGCGTTTGATTGGTTAATGTGATTGTTTGGGAACTCAATATATCGTAATGTCTTATTAATGGTTAACTGGATAAAGTTAAGTTGTAGTCCTGAAGAAATATGTGATTAAACTTTGTGCAATTCGTAATATCAAAACTTATACTAATAAAATGAAATAAATGTCTAACACGTTTGATTGGTTAATGTGATTGTTTTAGAACTAAATATATCGTAATGTCTTATTAATGATTAACGGAATAAAGTTAAGTTGTAGTCCTCAAGAAATATGTGATTAAAACTTTGTGCAATTCTTTATATTAAAACTTATACTATTAAATGAGAATTTTACCCACTTGATTTTATCATTTTAATTTGAAAATAATTTTAATTTAATAGAAATATAATTATTAATCAAACTTCAAACCTCAAACCCCAAAATCATATAACCTTATACATTGTTTAATTACATATGATAATTTTTGTATCTTGTAATCGGTCAAATTAGTCGGATAAAGCCAGTTGATATTTCCAATCAAAAATATACAATTACATTTCAAGTATTTCGATAGTTCATAAGTTGTACTAATAGGAAGAATAAACAATCTAACAAAAAGAGTTTCCTGCTCTAGTCGATTAATGTGATTTGTCGGAAAGCTATAGAACCTTAACCATTAATAATTAATAATATTTCAAGTATTTTGATAGCTCAATATTAATTGGTGGTCCCAATCAAATATACTATAAGAATATAAATAATTCAAATTCAATTTAACTAATATAAATGAAGTGTTCTTAAATACTCCAATTCTTGATTTAGTTTCTAAAATTTGCGACTATTCTTCTTTGACATTTTTCTAAATTATGTTAGTTCATTCTCAAATCACGTGATTTATAATTACCCTTACAGTATGTGTCACAACATAGCATATTATGGAGAACAAAAGGGTCAATTTTATTATGTAAAATTTATAAAAAATTTTGGGATTCGTGCGATCATAATTTGTCAAAAATTTAATATGCTAATAATTAATTTAGATATTATCCCTCTTTTCTATGAGAAAAAAATATCTATAAATAGTATAATTAGGTTAATTAATAGAATTTGTTTATTTAGAGTATATACTTATTTGTAATATATATGAAGTTTACTCACATAAAAAATGTGTGCCTTTAAAGCATAAAAAAGAAAATTTAGTTTTCAATTTAATAATTGTTTATTATTTTGATTAATAATTATTTTGGTACAATTAAAACTTTAATTTTTATGAACTTAAAATTTTTGAACATAGTATTTGTAATGTTTATCTCATACACTAACGTGGCAAAATATTAGCACATATATCAATTAACAAACTGGTCACTTCTAATTAGTCTCCAAGTCTTCTTCTTCATCCGTTCTTCTCTGCGCCTTTCTTCTTTCCTTCTGAATTGTCTTCCCCAACAAAACCTTTTCCATGTCTCTGATTTTTTCAAGTACAACACACCCATTCGAGCCCTTCCCAATATGCCTCAATCCAGTAGTCCACCACCCATCAACAACTTCTCTTCCCTAAAAAAAAAACACAAAGCTCTTGATTTCGGAAACCTGCAGCATGGAAACTCAAAGATTCAACAAGACAAAAAGCTTCAAAGGAGACAAAAGGACTGGTATAAATTACTACATAGCAGCAAAATTGAAGGTATTTCGTTTCCCATCTCTTAAAATCTTTACTTAGGGAAATCAATTTCCCCAAAATTTTGGTGTCGATCTTGTCTGATCGGATTCGACACAGATCCCACACCCTTATCCGTGTCAGTGTCGTGTCGACATGGGTACGACATCAAAATTTCCGTGTCCGAGTAACTTAGCACATCACAGATGAAAATTTCACTACGCTCGAAAATACCAAGTCTTGTTACTCCATCAACCCAAACTTGAACATTTATAATCCGATTGTCTTTCCCCCGCCGGAAATAAAATACCGAATCTTTGAATCATGCACTGAGTAAACCTCCTTCCAAGTCATTCACTGCCTCGATGCATAGACAAACATTCTACCATTACACAAACACTATGTGATAACAACGCACGAATCGTCATAACAATCAATACCAAATTTCAAAACTTTAGGTAATACTGATACTGAACTGAAACAACAGAACGACCTTCCACAAAACGACGACAATAGCCCAAAGCAAATATGCAGGAGAAACATCCTGCACCACATCTATAGTACCATTTAAATTCCTTGATTTCCAATTTATAATAAGCTCTTCACGTTGCGTAAGATTGAATAAGAAGGAAATGAAGGCATAAGCCATAAAAGAATCAAATCACACGATGAGGAATTAAGAAGGAACTTCTCCTAACAACCCAACAGCCGTGTAGCCTCTCGAAGATAAGTACAAACGTTTCAGTACCGATCCGCAAGACTCTACTAGACTTGCTCATGACTCGTGAGATCTAAGTGAACCTAGTGCTCTGATACCATGTTATTACGACCCAAAATATATTTAAGGTCGTGATGGCTCCTAACGCCGCTGTCAGGCAAGCCAACAATTTTTTATTAACTTAATTATTCACTTTAGTACTTGAAATCTCGATTTCCTTCAATTTAATAGGAAAAGATGAAATTTACAGAGTAAATAATAATATTTTAACAATTTCAATACTGAACAACCCCTAATCACATCAAAACCCGGTGTCACAAGTGCATGAGCATCAACTAGAAAGATAACATAAAATACAGCATCTGTCTGGAATGCAAATTAGACAGGAGAGATAAAGATAACTCTGAAGGAGATTAAGCTGACTGCGGATCATAACATGGAATGCAGCTCACCTAAGTCCCTGCATTAACCACGCATTTGCGCCCACAAGGCCACCAAACAAATATGTGCCTGCACAACAAAATGTGCAGCAAGTGTAGTGAGTACGTAAATCAACGCGTACCCAATAATTATTCAGTCTACCCTCGAAGAAGTAGTGACGAAGGGTCGACTTCGACACTTACTATGGGCTATAAATAAAATACCGATGATAGAATTAAGCATGGATTACATAGAACGGTTGTAAGCTCAATATTATGAAGTAAGTAAACAATTCTTTTATTAATAAGAAACTTCCAAATTTGTTTTTCATCATTTAACAATTTATATCTCTAGCCAATGAAGCAATATCAATTATTATAAATTTCCAAGCAACCAATTTGTCACGACCCAAAATCCATTAAGGTCGTGATGGCACCGGACACCACAGTCAGGCAAGCCAACACTCAATAGTTAATTAAATTCCCATTTTAGTACTTTGAAAATCATTACTTTTCATTTCTTTATTTAATAATCAAATAAAATTTACTGAGTAAAGACGATAATTTAAATAATTCAATCGACAAATATATCCTAAAGTCATCCCAGAACCCGGTGTCACAAATGCATGAGCAATTTCTAAGAAAAATCAAATGAAATACAATAACCGTCTAGAATACAAATGGGACAGTGAAGAAAGTACGATACATCCGAGGAAGACTCTGTTGGCTGCGGGTCGTCTCGAGGGAAGCAGCTCTCCTAAGTCTCTAGGTCAGCCACATCAGTGCGTCAAGCGGGGCCACTAGATATACATGTACCTGTGCAATATAAATGTACAACAAGTATAGTATGAGTACGAAAACAACGTGTACTCAGTAAGTATCCCGCCTAACCTCGAAGAGGTAGTGACGAGAGGTCGAATTTGACACTTGCTAGACGTCAATTTAATAAAAATCAAGGGTGACACTAGCATGCATATCATAGGTAAGTAACAAATAGTGATAGGAAATAAAAATTTCTTCCACATTTACAAATTTTAAATCTTCTTCATTTCAGTTGACAACTTACAATTCAAGGCCAGTAAACAGTTAAAAATAACAGAAACTACTCAGCAAATATCATGCGCAAGTAATGCTGAGGGTCGAACGACTCGAACCAACGATAAATATAAACTGTGCACTGCCGAAGGGTCGAACGGCTCGAACGATAGATGCATCTATTACCCCGCTCGCGAATCGATCATGCGACGCGGTCAAATATAAATAATAGAGTTACATTGCTCGTGAATCATACATGCGACTCAGGTAATCATAAATATACATACATTCAAATAGTAAATCAGGAATTCATCAGGAAATATTTTTCCAAGGAAAAGATCAATTCTCGTTTTTTTTTTATGATTAAGAAAAGGAAGTTTAAGCTTCTTAGATATTCATTTACTAATTCGATAGTATTAAACAGTCAAATTTTTATCAATAAAATTACAAGTACTGCAAGTAAAGCATGCTAGTGGGTCCTAGACGACCCATACATAAGCATAATAGTAGCTACACACGGATTTTCATCACCTAGTGCGTACGTAGCCACCACAAATAGTAGCATATATTTAATTATTTCACATATGGGGACAATTCCCTCTTACAAGGTTAGAAAGAAGACTTACTTCGCTCCGAAGATTCATAATCAGCCTCTAAGCCCTTCCGGCGACTCACATTGATGCGCAATGCCCCAAAACTATCCAAATAATGGGCAAACCAATGAAAATACGCTCTAACACTTATAACAATTCAATTTATATAAATTCCCAACTCCGCTCGGAAAGTCGATAAAATCACCCTCAAGCCCACGTGCCCGGATTCCAAAATTTTCAAAAATAAAGTTTATCCATAACCTTATGAACTCAATTATATAACTTTTCCCAATCACATGCCCAAATTCGTGGTCAAAATCCAAAAATATAAATTTCTAGGTCCCCTCTCTTCAAGGCTCCAAAATCGCACAACCAAGTGAGAAATGAGTGAAAAATGGCCAAATCCCGTCTTAAAATACACACTGCCCAGACCCGACCTCCGCACCAGCGGCCTCCAGCCTCGCACCTGCGCGCCCGCAGATACGCCCAAGCACCCGCACATGCGGCTTCCTCCTTCCCAGTCGGGCTCTGCACCTGCTCTCCCTCTTCCGCATATGCGCCTTCGCAGGTGCAGAAATAACCTCGCACCTGCGCCCCCCAGCCAAGCCAGCCAAAATCCACATTTGCGACGCCAAAGCCGCACATGCAGCCCTTATTGCGCAGGTGCGGTCACACCAGACACCAGATGCTTCAGCCCCTCCTCAACTCCAAATTCGATTTGTTCCAAAACATAATGCAGACCTGCTCGAAGCCTCAAATCACATCAAATAACATTGAAACAATGGATTACAACTCAATTCAATCTTTATAAACTTTGAAATTTCCAACTTCTACATTCGATGCCGAAACCTATCAAATCACGTCCGATTGACCCCAAATTTTGCACACAAGTCACAATCAACATTACAGACCTGCTCCAACTTTCGGAATCAGAATCCGATTCTGATATCAAAATTTTCACTTCCGGTCGGACTTCTTAAAAACCTTCAAATTTCTAACTTTAGCCAAATGACTCTAAAATGACCTACGGACCTCCGAATTCACTTCCGATCACGCTCCTAACACTAGAATCACCATACGGAGCTATACCCAGACTCGAAATCCCAAACGGACATCAATAACACCGAAATGTACTTCAATCCAGACTTATGAAATTTCTTCTAAAATACTAACTTCCACAATATGCGCCGAAACGATCCCGGGTCATTCAAAACCCGCTCTGAACATACGCCCAAGTCTGAAATCATCACACGAACCTGCTAGAACCTTCAAATCCTGATTCTGAGGTCGTTTACTCAAACATCTAATCTTAGTCAATTCTTCCAACTTAAGGCTTCCGAAATGAGAACTTTCTTTCCAATTTCGACTCTGAACTTCCCGAAATTCAGTTTCGACCATGCCTACAGGTCATAATACCTGAAATGAAGCTGCTCATAGCCATAAACAGCCAAACAACGCGTTAGATCTCAAAACGACTTGTCGGATCGTTACATTCTCTCCCACTTAAACATACGTTCGTCCTCGAACGTGCTAAGAACTGCTCTAGAGTTGTCTGAAATCACTGTTTAACACCTCGTGCGCCTGCCCATGTTGCCATCACTCAGTTGAGTGCATTAGTTTGATCAAATCCGAAGATATCTTCTTTTATCCATGAAATAAGCTCTGAACCCAGTTCCAACTCCCGAAATTTTCTGCCAGGCCTGTTTCCAATATATGAACACCGAATCAATCACTACACGAGGTACTAGAACATAATGGCATACCTTTACTGAATTAGCACCATACACCTCATAATTCGTCATTTAACCATAATGACATTCCCTGATCTTAATAGCCAAAAATTCCACGAATCTGATGCTCCCAACGCACCTCATGCCACATATGTATAAGTCCTGCTATAACACTTACAATACCACCACGATAGAGGAGATGTGTAGAAATTCGTAACCAACTGTAGAGTTAACCAATCATTGAATCTCTCCTCCTGACTAGAATCATCAGATCATTATGAACCAAATAATGGTATTTGTTCTTTAATATACTTCACACAATCTTATCGCACTGATCCCTGATCCAATAAACTCATCTCACCCAGTATGAACTGCTCAGACAACAAGTCACCCCAGACATGACCAATAGTCTCACATGATGCCACAACACGTCAATAGGCCATAACTCGAACATGATACATAAGGAAATGGCTCAGGAAAGGACTACTCAACTCACACAATTATTATGAACTTTCTCAGAAAATAGAAAGGAAAACACAAGAAAATAGGTGTAGGGAACCGTACTCAACATCACACTGTTGCGGCGTGCAAACCGATCCAAATAACATGCCTGTGGCAGCATGCCATCCGATCCAAATAACATAACCGTGGTGGCATGCCACCCAATCCAAATAACATAGCCGTGGCGGTGTGCCACCCGATCCACACATAAAATTCACGGAGATACACACCGAACTAAATTGCTCATTACCACAAAATATGAAATATCGGTCACAAGCATTCTAAGTGCATAATACCATCCTGGGCAGACTGATAAAGCCATACGCTACAAAACTCAAGCACAACTGAGGTGCGATATATATATATATATACACACACACACACTCTAAATCTCCAGAGTTATCCTGCTCACATAACATCATCACTACGCGGAACCTCAACACATAAGAAATTATCAAGTCGTCTTCACAAATCACACAGCACAACAGAATATTACCCAAAATGAACGAAGATGGAACAACCTCTGATGTTCTAATATCCCTCCGAGAGAAGCTCCATACAGAAACGAACATCTCTGACTCACATGGAGCCCATAATCATATTTAAATCCATTCACAACCTTCAAGCCGATTTCGCTCGCACCGAGCTAGGCTAATAGTCTTACCTGGGTCCATAATAACCCACTTTTTCTCATGAAACGCAAGAACATCCATCATAGCCGGAGCAAAACCCCTATATCCGCAGCCAAATGAATCGAGCACCCTCCAGGCATAAACTCTCAAATAAAGAATATTATACTTCTTTATACTTGGCATGAATCTTCAATCAATTAAGTGACTACATGTCACACTCATATGATCTACGCGTGGAATACACTTCCACGACCACGTGCATTAGATAACAGATATGCACCTCTATACCACCGACCACACAAATGTTGTAAATCCTACCAATAAATCTGCAACCAGAACGCAAAGCCTCTTACACAACCACCAATCTCAGGTGATGCTGAAGACAATACCAACTTACTCTAAACATCTAAATCCCTTTCCTTGCTCGTCTGATCTTGTGAAACCCTTGTCAACACTGAACCGCAACCTTGATCCTTACCTCAAATTCCATAGTGCTCACTGCACCTAACATGCCAATATGAAATAGCACAAGATTTCCATCATAACTTCTGAACCACTATTAGGGCGAACACTTTATCACATAGAAACCTTTTACTTAACTTAATTTAAGATAACCATAACGACACACGAGTGAATTCTCATAATCATAAAACATGCAAATCCTCAGGTAATAGTCTATGCCACCATAATCCTTCCGGGATCCACCTACCCATAACATGCCATTTCCCCCATGGCTGACCGTCTAACTTTTCCAAATTTCCATTACTTGCGTCATTCTCAATCTCCACCTCTGCAGGGCATAATTAATTCACCCGAATACCTCAAATTGAAACTGATACGACATATAGCCTCGTACTCAACTTATCAACAGCAGACTTCCCCCCACTTTGCTTAAGCCATAGATCAAGATGAACAATAAATCACAATGACCATACACTAACACTGCCACAATATCGCAGTGAGATTCAATCAAACCTTCCATAAGCTCATATAACATGACCCATCTTATACCATAATCCAATTCTCACTTACCTTAGGAATGATGATAACTCCAAATAAATACATAGCAACTCAATTCGCACTCACTTCGATTGATTCCATTCCACGAGACTACTTTGTCTCCAAATGCTACTCTGTACGCCGAAGATAACATAGAATACTCCAACCATACCCTCTTTCTCAAAATTCAGCTGCGAAAGCTTGATTCTTAACCATACTGTGGGCTTGAAATCCTTAGACCCACATTCTGACCTTCGAATTTACTAGGATCGTTGTTGAGAGTCGCCCATTCTGGCCTGTTCCTGAACATAATCAACTCCACGGCTTTGTTGGCACCTGAACACCCTTCTCGAATAAACACTCGACTGAATCACTTCCCTTGCAAATTACCTTTATACTAAGCATAAATCCTGAATCTTTCCAAAGCCTAAACCTGATTCAGTAAGGCCAATCCTTGCACACATTTATCAAATCATGTGGTCAATTACTACTCATGTCTTCTTCCCTTAGCTGTAATAACCCACTAATATGCCGATGAACAGAATTTTTCACCAGTGGATAACCATGCAACCCAATCGTAGGCGGTGGAACTCTCCCACTTATCCTGAAGTCGCTATTACACAAATATGGAACTCACCAAGAATCTTCCATTCATTGTTGACATGATCCTGCATAACCAACTCACCAAATTCCTTGAAATCCTTCAGTTAGCATTTCACAAGCACTCTGAGTCATTAACCACATTCTCATTTCCGACCTCTTGCTGAATAGTCGGTAAAATCCCTTGCGAAAACTCTATCAACCACGCAACCGCTGACCTGCTCACAGAAGATAACCCACATGCGAAAATTACCAACTGACACCTTCCAACGTCGTTGTACTGCACAATCTCTACGACATCAATACCCCATCCTACACCCATTCTCGTTTACCAACTTTACCAGTCCGTCCGCTCCTCATGGACATCTACTAAATGCGCGACAATATCTTCTAATTCACAGCTATGCTGTATCCTTCTTCATATCGAACAAATCCTCTCTGTAGTACCCAATCTTCCGCCGCAATAGCCAATATTTCAATTTAAGCCCGTGGACCCAACCATCGTCCACTAAAATTCTCAAGTCACTCCAACCTTCTCCTCAAGATGTGCAGCTATCTTACCACAGAACTCATATGCTACGTTGCCACTCTCCCACTTTGATCAAACTCACTCCTTTAAGAAACTGCTCGACTTTCGCTTCTTACACCTGCCCTTTTCTAGAATTTAACCATTGTCTGACACTTCCCACATGTCTTTCCTCATCGTATGTTGCTCAGTTGTTGCCTAAAATAATATCATTCTCTGTAGCACTTAAACCAGCAGACCGCCACAACATCAAAACTCTCTGAAGATCATCTTCCTCGAGCCTCCTGCATTAGAAATACTTATTCACTCCTGAACCACTACACAACACGATCACTGACAACCACTTCTATAATATTATTTCACATTACTCTGACCCAATGCAACTGAAGAAACCATAGCACCGGCGAACTTAACACGTCCTATTCGATCAAAGACGAAGATGCCACATCGCAGATGAAGACTCCACCTCACTTGAATACACCCAGTCTCATTACTCTATCAACCCAAACTCGAACAATTCTAGTCCAATTGCCTTTCCTCCGCCGGAATGAATTCTCGGAATCATGCTCTGAGTAGAACTCCTATCAAGTCATTCATTGCCCCGACATATGGGCAAGCATCCTATCATCATATCAATACCGTGCGATAACCAATCATAAGCATCATAACAACCCGAGTATAGCCTCAAAGCTCTCAGAAACACACTATTGAGTTGAAATAACATAAAATCCTCCCGCAGAGCAACAATAATAGCCCCTAAATTTCGCATATAAAGACATCACGCACCATACCTGTAGCACCATTACAATTCCTCAAATTCTCGATTTTCAGCAAGCACTTAGAAACGTTCAAGATTGAGTAGGAAGAAACGTAGGCATATGCCTCAAAGGAATAAATCGCACGATAAGGAATCAAGAAGTGAAGTACTCCTAACAGCCTGTAGCCTCTCAAAGATAAGTACATACGTTTTCGTACCGAGCCGTAAGACTCTACTAGAATTTCTCATGACTCGTGAGACCTAAGGGATCCTAGTGCTCTGATACCACATTGTCACGACCCAAAATCCATTAAGGTCGTGATGTGCCGGACACCACAGTCAGGCAAGCCAACACTCAATAGTTAATTAAATTCCTATTTTAGTATTTTGAAAATAATTACTTTTCATTTCGTTATTTAGTAATCAAGTAAAATTTACTGAGTAAATACGATATTTTAAATAATTCAATCGACAAATACATCCCAAAGTCATCCCGGAACCCGGTGTCACAAGTGCATGAGAAATTTTTAAGAAAAACCAAATGACATACAATAACCGTCCAGAATACAAATGGGAAAGTAAAGAAAGTACGATACATCCGAAGAAGACTTTGTTGGTTGCGGGTCGTCTTGAGGGAAGCAGCTGTTCTAAGTCTCCAGGTCAGCCACATCACTGCGTCAAGCGGGGCCACTAGATATACATGTATTTGTGCAATAAAAATGCATATCAAGTGTAGTAGGAGTACGAAAACAACGTGTAGTCAGTAAGTATCCTGCCTAACCTCGAAGAGGAAGTGACGAAAGGTCGAATTTGACACTTGCTAGAGGTTAATTTAATAAAAATCAAGGGTGACACTAGCATGGATATCATAGGTAAGTAACAAATAGTAATAGGAAATAACAATTTCTTCCACATTTACAAATTTTAAATCTTCATCATGTCAGTTGACAACTTACAATTCAAGGCCAGTAAACAGTTAAAAATCACAGAAAGTACTCAGCAAATATCATGTGCAAGTAATGTCGAGGGTCAAACGGCTTGAACCAACGATAAATATAAACTGTGCACTGCCGAAGGGTCGAACGAACAAAATGACAATACGAACCTGCTCCAAAAACTGCTCCAAAAACTGCTCCAAAATGACACTACGAACCTGCTCCAAAATGAACTACGAACCTATTTTCCATTGCCGACTGAAAATCACCAAAAACTGACTTTCGCCAATTCAAGCCTAATTCTACACCGGACATCAAAATCACATTTCAAACACAATACTAAGTCCCAAATCACTTGACGAAGTTATCCTAGCTATAAAATCTACATTCTGAGGTCGTTTACCAATAATCAACTCCCAGTTGACTTTTTCAACTACTAAGTCAATCTAAGAGACTAAGTGTCTCAGTTCTCACCACGACCACCCCGAACCCGAATCAACCGACCCAACACATCATATCTAGGTTAACTAGCACATAACAAAGCTGAAATAGGGGAAACTGGGCTAATCTCACGGAACGACCGGCCGGGTCGTTACAGTAATAGATGCATTGATGGTTCGAGCCATTCGACCCTTCGGCAGTGCACAGTTTATATTTATCGTTGGTTCACGGCTTGAACCAACGATAAATATAAACTGTGCACTTCAAAACATTAGCTTGAATCTGATGTGATCTTGGTATTTTAGCGTTGTTTTGGGTGTTTTGAAGGCTCGACTAAGTTCGAATAAGGTTTTGGGACTTGTTTTTATTTTTGATTGGGGTCCCGAGGGGGCTCGGGTTGATTTCGGATAGCCATCGGGAGATTTTAAGTTGGAAAAATAGCAGTTGGTGCTGGTGTTACTGCACCTACAGATAGGGGACCGCAGGTGCGGGCCCGCAAAAGAGGACGGCTCATTGCAGATGCAGTTTTTGGTGGGTTGGAGGAGTTTCGCAGGTGCGAGATTTTTACCGTACCTGCGAAGCCGCAGATGCGAAATTTGATCGCAGGTGCGGAGATTGGGCCTCTAAGCGTTTTCCGCAGGTGCGTGTAAGTGGCCGCAAGTGCGAAATCACTGGGCAGTTAGTATAAATTCCATCCTTCGCGAATTTTTGGCACTTTCTTCATATTTTGCATGCGGGCTGAGGCTTTTGGGAGCAAATTGAAGAAGGATTTCGAGGGTCTTCTGTGCAGGTAAGTTTCTGCACTAAAAACTCGATTCTATGTTGTTATTTGACGGATTAGGCTTGGAATTAGTGGGATTTTAATGGCATAAATTGGGGGTTTAGGGCTTGGGAAATTGAGACTTATAATTAAGGAATTTAGGGGTCAATTGTGGTCAGATTTTGATGCATTTTATATGTCTAGACTCGGGAAAGGATAAGGATTCTTGTGATGCGATTTTTATAGAATTCCGAGACTTGGGCCCGAGGGCCAGGTTTGACCAATTTTGGGAATTTTGATTAAAATTGATAGTTTTCGAGTAGGCTTTGCTCCTTTAGCATATATTGATGATATTAATTTGGTTTGGTTAGATTCAGAGCAGTCGGGAGCAGATTCGAGAGGCAAGAGCATCGCAGATTAGTATTTGGGCCGGTTTGAGGCAAGTAATGACTGTAAATCTTGTCCTGAGGGTACGAAACCCCGAACTTCATTTTTTTTTTACTATTTTTGGAGTGGCGCACATGCCGATCGACGAGTGTGTGGCGTGTACTGATTTTTGGATTTGGACTTGGTCCTTTCCGAGGAAACTATTGTGTTGCGTATTTACTTTAAATCATATGTTAAATCATGTTTTAAAACTATTGCTATATCTGGGTTGTAAGCCATGTTTAAGGCATTGCGCTGACTTGTTTAGACCCTTTGGGGGGACTTTTATTGCTATTTCCTCACTGTGTTGACTTATGATTTACACCCAGTCATATTATGTGTAACTGTTTTCAAAACTCAGCCTTATTTACACTATTTTTGAGATATAAAATGATGTTTTGGGTCGAGTACCCCATTTTACTGATAGCCCGAGTGACTTACTGAGAGTTTCTGACTAAGTGAGGCCGAGGGCCTTATTGTGAGGATATTAGATGCCATGAGGTGGCTTGATATTAGCGCTTGGGCTGAAGGAGCCCCTCTGGAGTCTGTGCACACCCCCAGTGAGCGCAGGTGCCTACTGAGTGCGAGTGTCGAGGGCCGAGTGGCAAGTGATTGGGAGGCATCAATGACAATGAGGTTGCCTGAAGGGCTGATACTAGTGATTGTGAGGTATGCTGAGCGACTAACGATTGATGATATATGTTTTGGCCCGAGGGGTTATTTATGATTTATTTCATTTTACACTAAACTCTTTGGGTATTTTTCTGAAATTGTTGGAAAACACACTTTTCAAAGGATTTTACCGAAGTTGGCTTTTAAAGCATGTTGATTTATTGTATACATTGTTGGAAAGAAAGGCTGTACTTATTGTAAATTGATGATTTGATCTTATGTGTTTCTTACTGCTTAGACTTGATTTATTTTCATTACTACTTAGTTGGCGTACTCACAATACTCCCTACACCTCTGTGTGCAGATACAAATGCTGGTACCGAGTGCTAGTTTCCTTCCTTCGTGTGGAGTCGGAGTTGGGACTTCGAGGTAGCTGTTCAGCGTCCATAGCATATCTTTTCCCATTTCTTGTTTTGTACTTAGTTCCTCGCTCCGAGTCCTGATGTATTATGACAGTAGGGTTATTTTGTACTACTCGTAGATGCTCATGACGGTTGACTCCGGGTTTTGGGGTAGTGTATAAACTGTTTTATTCATTTTTGTTGTTGTGAACTGCTTAAGCGAAAGAATTTTGTGATATTTGGAAATTATGAAAATATTATGTCAGTATGTGATTGTTGGCTAGCCTAGTTCCATGTTAGGCGCCATCACGGTAGGATTTGGGGCCGTGACATGTTGGTATCAGAGCCTAGGTTACATAGGACTCAATGGTCATGATCAGGTTTAGTAGAGTCTTGCAGATCGGTTCGGAGACGTCTGTACTTATCTTCGAGAGGCTGCAGAACCCTTAGGAAAATCTCATTTTCTTGAATCATGTCGTGCCATTTTTTTGATTCTGGAAACCTAAACTTCTGTTGTTTCATTCTCTCACATATGGTAAGGACTCGCGCTACCGATCAGGGTGACCAAACACCAGCTAGACCAGCGAGAGGTCGAGGCCGTGTTAGAGGCTAGAGACCAGCCCGTGCAGCGGTCGGGGTAGCATCAGAGGGTCCACCTACCATTCAGGATCAGGTTCCCGCCGCAGATACTCCAGCGGGACAGGCTCAGGCACCGGCAGTTCTTATTGTTATTCCGGGTCTTCAGGAGACCTTGGCTCAGATCTTGACAGTGTGTACTAACCTTGCCAAGGAAGTTGTTGTATCTTTTACTGCTGCTACTTCTCAGGCCGGGGGAAGCACTTAGACTCAAGCTGCCCGGATAACTGAGCAGGTTACTTAGAGCCTTCAGACATCGGGGGCAGTTCCAACCCAGCCGGTAGCTCCCGTTCAGGACTTCGTGGTTCAAGCTATGCCAGAAGATGAGCAACGTAGGCTGGAGAGATTTAGTAGGCTTCAGCCTACGACATTCAGTGGTGTTGAGGGCGAGGATGCCCAGGGTTTTCTGGATAAGTGTCAGAGGGTGCTTCGTAATGTTGGGATTCTGGAGACCAATGGGGTCTCGTTTGTTACCTTTCACTTTTTCGGGGCTGCTTTTACTTGGTTGGAGTCCTTCGAGAGGCGTAGGCCTATTGGTGCAGCACCCCTCATCTGGCAACAGTTCTCCACTATCTTCTTGGAGAAGTATGTACCCTACTCTCATAGGGAGAAGTAGCGCAAGCAGTTTCAGCAGCTGCATCAGGGGGAGCTATCAGTGACACAGTATCAAATGCGGTTTTCAAAGTTGGCTCGTCATGCCACCGAGTGGGTCCCTACTGATAGGGAGAGGATTAGGAGGTTCGTGGATGGCCTCACTTATCAGCTCCGCCTTTTGATGATAAGGGAGAGGGTATCAGGTGCTACCTTCGAGCAGGCTGTTGATATTGCTCGAGATATTGAGTCGGTTCACCGCCAGGAGCGAGGGGAGAGGGAGGCCAAGAGGCCTCGTGGATTTGGTGGTTCTAGCGGTGCTCCTTCCAGGGGCAGTTTCAGCATGGTAGAGGTCGTTCATTCAAGCCTCCTCAGACAGTCCACCCAGCCTATAGTGGTGCATCTCCACGGCATGGTCCCCGCAGTTCTCAGCGGGGCCGTTCGTCATTCAGTGCCCTTCCAGCCCATAGTGCATCTCGAGCACCACCAGTTCAGGGTTCCTCTATGCATGATTCTTCTAGTGGCCATTTTGGTGCCAGGGGTTTCTTTCAGTCCCTGTCTCCAACTCTAGGGAGTTGTTTTGAGTGCGGAGAGTTTGGGCATATGTGGTGGCAGTGTCCCTGTTGTTTTGGTGGTTTTTATCAGCAGAGGGGCCAACCCTCGACTTCGGCTCCAATTACTTCACCACCCGCCTAGATAGCTAGGGGTGGGGGCCAGACCGCCAGGGTCCGCCTTAGAGGGGGAGGTCGTGCAGGTGGAGGTCAGGCTCGTATCTATGCACTTCCAGCCAGGCCAGATGCTATGGCCTCCGATGTAGTGATCACATGTATTGTCTCAGTCTGTCACCGAGATGATTTGGCTTGAATGAACNAGAGGGGGAGGTCGTGCAGGTGGAGGTCAGGCTCGTATCTATGCACTTCCAGCCAGGCCAGATGCTATGGCCTCCGATGTAGTGATCACATGTATTGTCTCAGTCTGTCACCGAGATGATTTGGCTTTATGTGACCCTGGTTCTATGTATTCCTATGTTCATATTTTTCCCATTATCTGGATATGCCCCATGAGTCTCTAGTTGTATCAGTTCATGTGTCAACTCCGGTGGGCGATCCTATTATTGTGGACCATGTGCATCGGTCGTGTGTGATATCTATTGGGGGTCTGGAGACCCGAGTGGACCTGTTGTTGCTCAGCATGGTTGATTTTGATGTGATATTGGGCATGGATTGGCTATCTCCGTGTCATGCTAATCTTGATTGTCACGCTAAGACCGTGACCTTAGTTATGCCAGGATTTTCGAGGGTTGAGTGGAGAGGTTCTTTTGAGTATGTTCCTAGCAGAGTGATTTCTTACTTGAAGGCTCAACGTATGGTTGAAAAAGGGTGTTTATCGTATTTCGCTTTTGTGAGGGATGTCAGTGGTGAGACTCCTACTATTGATTTAGATCCTGTGGTCCGTGATTTTCTGGACGTGTTTTCTGCAGACCTGACAGGGACGTTGATTTTGGTATTGACCTGGAACCAGGTATTTAGCCTATCTTTATTCCATCTTTTCCTATGGCACCAGCGAAGTTGAAGAAATTAAAGTACCAGCTTTAGGAACTCCTAGATAAGGGGTTCATTCGGCCTAGTGTGTCACCTTAGGGTGCTCCGGTGTTGTTTGTGAAGAAGAAGGATGGTTCTATGCGTATGTGTATTGATTATCGGCAGCTGAACAAGGTTACGGTAAAGAACCGGTATCTCGTTCCCCGCATAGATGACTTGTTTGATCAGTTTTAGGGTGTCAGGGTATTTACCAAGATTGACTTGCGTTCTGGCTATCATCAGTTGAAGATTCGGGGAACCGACATCCCGAAGACTGCCTTTAGGACTAGATATGGTCATTATGGATTTGTAGTTATGTCATTCGGGTTGACCAATGCCCCAGTAGCCTTTATGCAATTGATGCACAGTGTATTCCGCCCTTATCTGGATTCTTTCATCATCGTGTTTATCGATGACATCTTGATGTATTCCCGATCTCGGGAAGATCATGAGCAGCATTTGAGAATTGTGCTTCAGACCTTGAGGGAGAAGAAGTTGTATGCAAAATTTTTGAAGTGTGAGTTCTGGCTAGATTCAGTAGTGTTCTTGGGGTACGTGGTGTCAAGTGAGGGTATTCAGGTTGATCCGAATAAGATAGAGGTGGTGCAGAGCTGGCCAAGACCGTCATTAGCTACCGAGATCCGCAGTTTCCTTGGTTTGGCAGGTTACTATCGCCGTTTTGTAAAGGGATTTTCATCTATTGTAGAACCTATGACCAGACTCACCCAGAAGGGTGCTCAGTTCAGGTGGACTGAGGAGTGTGAGGAGAGCTTTTAGAAGCTCAAGTCAGCTTTGACTACAGCTCTGGTTGTTGGTTTTGCCTGCGAGTTCAGGTTCTTATACATTTTATTGTGATGCCTCGAGAGTTGTCCTTGGAGTAGTATTAATGCAGGACGGTAGGGTGATTGCCTACCCATCCAGACAGTTGAAGTTGCACGAGAAGAATTATCCAGTGCATGATCTTGTGCTAGCAGCCATTGTCCACGCCCTGAAGATTTGGCGTATGGAGTGCATTGTGAGATTTTCACTTATCACCGTAGTTTGCAGCATCTGCTTAAGTAGAAGGATCTGAATTTGCGTCAGAGGATATGGTTGGAGCTTCTCAAGGATTATGACCTCACTATTCTATATCATTAGGGGAAGGCCAATGTAGTGGCCGATGCCTTGAGTCATAGAGCAGAGAGTTTGGGGAGTCTAGCCTACCTTCCAGCAGTAGAGCGAACTTTAGCACTTGATGTTCAGGCTTTAGCGGGTCAGTTGGTGAGATTGGATCTATCAGATCCTCCGCGGGTATTGGCTTGTGTAGCCTCCAGTCTTCTCTTTATGATCAGATTAGAGCACGCCAGTATGATGATCCACACTTGCTCGTTCTTCAGGATAGGGTCCGTCGCGGTGATTCTAGGGATGTGGTTATTGGTAATGATGGGGTCATGAGGATGCTAGGTCGGATTTGCGTGCCCAATGTGGATGGGCTTCGAGACCTGATTCTAGTTGAGGCCCATAGTTCGCAGTATTCCATCCATCCGGGTGCCGCGAAGATGTATCAGGATCTGAGACATCATTATTGGTGGAGGCAGATGAAGAGGGATATTGTTGAGTTCGTGGTTCAGTGTCTCAACTGTCAGCGGGTCAAGTATAAGCACCAGACATCGGGTGGATTGCTTTAGAGGTTAGATATTCCGAAGTGAAAGTGGGAGTGGATCACCATGGACTTCATCGTTGGGCTTCCACAGACTTCGAGGAGGTTTGATGCTATATGGGTTGTTGTGGATCGTCTGACCAAGTCCGCGCACTTCATTCCTATTGAACTACTTATTCTTCGGAGCGGTTAGCTAAGATTTATATCAAGGATATTGTCCGATTGCATGGGGTTCCAATTTCTATCATTTCTGACAGAGGTACTCAATTCACATATCAGTTTTGAAGGGCCGTGTAGAGAGAGTTAGGTACTCAGGTTGAGTTGAGCACAGCGTTTCATCCTCAGATCGGGCAGTCGGAGCGTACTATTCAGATTCTGAAGGACATGTTGCGTGTGTGTGTCATTGATTTCGTGGGTTTATGGGACCAGTTTCTGCCACTCACGGAGTTTGCATATAATAATAGTTATCAGTCGAGTATCCAGATGGCCCCGTGTGAGGCTTTATATGATAGGAGGTGTAGATCTTCGGTTGGTTGGTTTGAGCCGGGCGAGGCTAGGCTATTGGGCATAGACTTGGTTCAGGATGCGCTGGGTAAGGCGAAGTTGATTTAGGAGCAGCTTCGCACGGTGTAGTCTAGGCAGAAGAGTTATGCGGGCCGGAAAGTCTGAGATGTGTCTTTCATGGTTGGGGAGAAGGTGGTGCTGAAGGTGTTACCCATGAAGGGTGTTATAAGGTTCGGGAAGAGGGGAAAGCTGAGTCCTTGGTTCACTAGGACATTTGAGGTGATGCAGAGGATTAGAGAGGTGGCTTACTGACTTGCCTTGCCACCCAGCTTATCGAATATTCATCTGATGTTCCATGTTTTGATGCTCTAGAAGTATGTTGGTGACCTGTCGCATGTTTTGGACTTCAGCACATTTCAACTCGAGGGTGATATGTCATATGAGGTAGAGCCAGTGGCTATTTTGGGTCGTCAGGTCAGAAGGCTGAGGTCTAAGGATATAGCTTCAGTGAAGGTTCAGTGGAGAGGGCAGCCGGTGGAGGATGCCACCTGAGAGACCGAGAGGGAGATGCGGAGCAGATATCCTCACTTATTTGAGTCTCCATGTATGTTTCTATTCCCGTTCGAGGATGAACGTTTATTTAAGAAGGGGAGGATATAACGACCCGACCGGTCATTCCGTGAGATTAACCCTGTTTCCCCTATTTCAGCTTTGTTATGTGCTATTTAACCTTATTATGATGTGTTAGGCCGGTTGATTCGAGTTCGGGGTGGTCGTTATGAGAACTGAGACACTTAGTCTCTTAGATTGGCTTAATTGTTGGAAAAGTCAACTGGGAGTTGACTTATTGGTACTTGTTATGGGACTTGTTTGTATTTTTTGTTGGGGTCCCGAGAGGCTCGGGTTGATTTCGGATAGCCGTCGGGGGATTTTAAGTTGGAAAAATAGCAGCTGATGCTGTTGGTGCTGGTGTTAACGCACCTGCAGATAGGGGCCCGTAGGTGTGGGCCCGCAGAAGAGGACGGCTCATCGCAGATGCGGTTTTGGTGGGTTGGAGGAGTTCCGCAGATGCGAGGCTTTTACCGCAGATGCGAAAGTTTGATCGTAGGTGCGGAGATTGGGCCTCTAAGCATTTTCTGCAGGTGCACACCTGGGACAGTAGGTGCGGGTCTGCAGGTGCGCGTAAGTGGCCACAGGTGCGGAACCACTGGGCAGTTAGTATAAATTCCAGCCTTCGTGAATAATTGGCACTTTCTTCATATTTTGCATGCGGGCTGAGGCTTTTCGAAGCAAATTGAAGAAGGATTTCGAGGGTCTTCTGTGGAGGTAAGTTTCTTGGACTAAAAACTCGATTTTATGTTGTTATTTGACGGATTAGGATTGGAATTAGTGGATTTTAATGGCATAAATTGGGGGTTTAGGGCTTAGAAAATTGAGACTTATAATTAAGGAATTTAAGGGTCAATTGTGGTCGGATTTTGATGCATTTTATATGTGTAGACTCGGGAAAGGATAAGGATTCTTGTGATGCGATTTTTATAGAATTACGAGACGTGAGCTCGAGGGCCGGGTTTGGCCAATTTAGGGAATTTTGGTTAAAATTGATAGTTTTCGAGTAGGCTTTGCTCCTTTAGAGTATGTTGATGATATTAATCTGGTTTAATTAGATTCGGAGCAGTCGGGAGCCGATTCGAGAGGCAAGAGCATCACGGATTAGTATTTGGGCCGGTTTGAGGTAAGTAATGACTGTAAATCTTGTCCTGAGGGTATGAAACCCTGGACTTCGTATGTTTTTCACTATTTTTGGAGTGGCGCACATACCGGATGACGAATGTGTTTCGTGCACTGAATTTTGGATTTGGACTTGGTCCTTTCCGCGGCAACTATTGAGTTGCATATTTACATTAAATCATATGTTAAATCGTGTTTTAACACTATTGCTATATTTGGGTTGTAAGTCATGTTTTGGGCCTTGCGCCGACTTGTTTAGACCCTTTGGGGGGGGGGGGGGGATTTTACTGTTGTTTTCTCACTGTGTTGACTTATGATTTACACTCGGTCATATTATGTTTAACTGTTTTTGAAGCTCAGCCTTATTTACACTATTTTTGAGATATAAAATGATATTTTGGGTCGAGTATCCCGTTTTACTGATAACCCGATGGCTTACTGAGAGTTTTTGACTGAGTGAGGCCGAGGGCCTGATTGTGAGTATATGAGATACCACGAGATGGCTTGATATTAGCGCTTGGGATTAAGGAGCCCCTCCGGAGTCTGTACACACCCCCAGTGAGCGCATGTACCTACTGAGTGCGAGTGCCGAGTGCCGAGTGAGGTATTTTGAGCGACTGATTCTGAGTGATGATTTGCCCGAGGGGCGATTTATGATACGTGTTTTGGCCCAAGAGACTATTTATGATTTATTTCATTTTACACTAAACTGTGGGTATTTTTCTGAAATTGTTGGAAAACACACTTTTCAAAGGATTTCACCGAATTTGGCTTTTAAAGCATGTTGTTTTATTATATACATTGTTGGAAAGAAAGGCTGTACTTATTATGAATTGATGATTTGATCTTATTTGTTTCTTACTGATTAGACTTGATTTATTTTCATTACTACTGAGTTGCGTACTCACATTACTCCCTGCACCCTTGTGTGCAGATACAGGTGCTGGTACCGAGCGCTAGTTTCCTTCCTTCGTGTGGAACCGGTGTTGGGACTTCGAGGTAGCTTTTTAGCGTCCACAACATCTCTTTTCTCATTTCTTGTTTTGTACTTAGTTCCTCGCTCCAATTCTTGATGTATTATGATAGTAGGGTTATTATGTACTACTTGTAGATGCTCATGACGGTTGACTCCAGGTTTTGGGGTAGTGTATAAACTGTTTTATTTATTTTTGTTGTTGTGAACTGCTCAAACGAAAGAATTTTGTGATATATCGGAACCGTTTTGGAAATTATGAAAATAGTATGTATGTATGTGATTGTTAGCTAGCCTAGTTCCATGTTAGGTGCCATCACAACCGGCTTAGGATTTGGGGCCGTGATAATTATCCGCACGCGAATCGATCATGCGACGCGGTCAAATATAAATAATAGAAGTACCTTGCTCGCGAATCATACATGCGACTCAGGTACTCATATATATACATACATTCAAATAGTAAATCAGGAATTCATCAGGAAATATTTATCCAAGGAAAAGATCAATTCTCTTTTTTTTTGATGATTAAGAAAAGGAAGTTTACCTTCTTAGATATTCATTTACTAATTCGATAATATTAAACAGTCAATTTTTTATCAGCAAAATTACTAGTACCGCAAGTAAATAATGCTAGTGGGTCCTAGACTACCCAGACATAAGCATAATAGTTGCTATGTACAGACTCTCATCACCTTGTGCGTACGTAGCCCCCACAAATAGTAGCATATATTTAATTATTTCACCAATGGGGATAATTTCCTCTTAGAAGGTTAGAAAGGAGACTTACTTCGCTCCGAAGATTCATAATCGGCCTCCAAGCCCTTCTGACCACTCACATTGATGCGCAACGCCCCAAAACTATCCAAACAATGGGCAAAACAATGAAAATACACTCTTATACTTATAACTATTCAATTTATATAAATTCCCAACTCCGCTCGAAAAGTCGATAAAATCACCCTCAGGCCCACGTGCCCGGATTCTGAAATTTTCAAAGAAAAAGTTTACCCATAACCTCATGAACTCAATTATATAACTTATTCCCAATCCGATGCCCAAATTCGTGGCCAAAATCCAAAAATATAAATTTCTAGGTCTTCTACCCAAAACCCACAATTTTCACCAATTTCCATGTTTAAATCCTTATGAAATAATGTATTTATCCTAATACTTGCAATTACTTACCTCATAGAAGATGATGAAATTCCCTCCCTTCAAGGCTCCAAAATTGCCTAACCAAATTGAGAAATGAGTGAAAAATAGCCAAATCCCGTCTTAAAATACACACTGCCCAGACTCGACCTCCGCACCTGCGGTCTCCAGCGACGCACCTACGTGCCCGCAGGTGCACCCAAGCACCCGCACCTGCGGCTTCCTCCTTCCCAGTCGGGCTCCACACCAGCGCTCCCACTTCCGCATCTGTGTCGTCGCATGTGCGGAAATAACCTCGCACCTGCGGCCCTCAGCCAAGCCAGCCAAAATCCATATCTGTGACGCCAAAGCCGCACCTGCGGCCCTTATTGCGCAGGTGCGGTCACACCAGACACCAGATTCTTCAACTCCTCCTCAACTCCAAATTCGATCCGTTAACCACCTGGAATCCACCCGAGGCCCCCGGGACTCCGTCCAATCACACCAACCTGTTCCAAAACATAATGCGGACCTGCTCGAAGCCTCAAATCACATCAAATAACATCCAAACAATGGATCGCAACTAAATTCAATCTTTATGAACTTTAAAATTTCCAACTTCTACATTCGATGCTGAAACCTATCAAATCACATCCGATTGACCCCAAATTTTGCACACAAGTCACATTCAACATTATGGACCTGCTCCAACTTTCGGAATCAGAATCCGACCCCGATATCAAAATTTCCACTTCCGGTCGGACTTCTTAAAAACCTTCAAATTTCTAACTTTAGCCAAATGACTCTAAAATGACCTACGGACCTCCGAATTCACTTCCGATCGCGCTCCTAACACCAGAATCACCGTACAAAGCTATACCCAAACTCGGAATCCCAAATAGACATCAATAACACTGAAATGCACTTCAACCCAGACTTATGAAATTTCTTCTAAAATACTAACTTCCACAATATACGCCAAAACGCTCCCGGGTCATCCAAAACCTGCTCCGAACATACGCCCAAGTCCGAAATCATCACACAAACCTGCTGGAAACTTCAAATCCTGATTCTGAGGTTGTTTTCTCAAACATCCAATCTTAGTCAATTCTTCCAACTTAAGGCTTCCGAAATGAGAATTTTCTTTCCAATTTTGACTCCGAACTTCCCGAAATTCAGTTCCGACCACGCCTACAGGTCATAATACCTGAAATGAAGCTGCTCATGGACTTAAACCGCCAAACTACGCGTTAGATCTCAAAATGATCGATCGAGTCGTTACACAATTCAATCATGCGCAAATCATGCCAAGGTCGTACGACCCAATCTAACATAAATATTTAAGTTGTGCACTGCCTAGGATCGAACGTCACGAACCAACATATAAATATAAAATGTGCACTAATTAGGGTTGAACGACACGAACCATAGATGTATCTATTTAACTTGCTAAGGCGAACGGCCCGCTCCCATGTGGGTAGTGAATATTTAACCCCGCTCGCGGAATATAGTTGCGACGCGGTTGAACATAGATTTTCTCAAGTTATTATAATATTTCTCAATTCTTTTTCAAAGAAAAATACGAAATTCAAATGAAAGCTTTTAAAATCTCAAATTCCTCCGCTCCTACTTTTTTCAAGGCAATTAATAAGCAAATTCAATCTTGATTCTTCTCAAGGAAAATAATAAACATAAGTCAAATAACAATATCAACAAGGCATGGTGTAAAACTAAAACTACCCGTACATAGGCATAGCCAGTAGCTACGTACGGACCCTCGTCAACTCGTGCGTACGTAGCACTCAAATATAGAATCATATATTAATTTAGTTCACCTATGTGGTTAATTCCCTCTTTAAAGGTTAGAAAAGAGACTTACCTCGCTCTGCAACCAAATTCAAGATTCCAATAAACCTTTGCTTCCCAAATTCGTGTTTGAAAGTCTCAAATCTAGTCATAAACAATTGGATATACTCAATACAAGTCGGAGGATTTAATTCCATATGAATTTACTAATTTTCTGGACTAAAATCCGAAATTTATAAAAAAAAATTGATAGTGGGACCCACGTCTCGAATCCCGAAAAACTCACAAAATCCGAACACTTGTTCCGATACAAGTTCAATCATATAAAAATTATCGAATTCCGACATCGGATTGGCTTTCAAATCTTAAGTTTTTTTTTTCCGAAAGATTTGATAAAAATATGATTTTTCTTCCATAAATTCATGGATTCATGATGTAAATGAGTATGGAATTCATGAAATATAATCAATTTCGGATAAGAATAGTTACCCAACTCAAACTCGTGAAAATTGCCTCTGAAATCGCCCAAAATCGAGGTCGAAATCTCTAAAAATAAACAAAAATGTCGGACTCCGGACATATATATTCTGTCCAGGTAAGTCGCATATGTGAGATGCGACTTGTCTCAAAATTTTCAAGCCCAAAAACTTCTTTACAAGCCTTCATTCAATCGATCATAACTTTCTGTACAAATATCCAAAATGATGAATGGTTTAACTTTCTGGAAACTAAAATCAAAGGGATACAACTTTCATGCTTTGAAAATTTTCAGATTCCTTATAGATTGTGAGATATAAGCTTCCAAATTCGGCTCCACGCATCAGAAATTTCTGGCGAACAACTTCTGCAACAGAAAATTCCAGCAGCTTCCTTTGTCCGAAATCCACCCAAATTGCAAATGAGTTAGATAAAATATTTTCTCAGAGATCCTTCAACCTAAAAACACAACAAAACATACAACATAGCTCTCTAATTATTACATTAGGCTCTTACGTGTTGAAAAAACATCGTCGTCAACTGTAGTGATCAATTATAGGAAGGAAACACGGAGTCCGAAACCAAAATATGGTCATTTTTACTCAACGAAAAGCGTGAAAAAAAACTTAGTGACCAAAATACATATAGCGCCCTTTTGTATTAAACCTTTTATACACATGGAGTAGGAAAAACAGATAATTAGACTTTAATGTACCAAAAGAGGAGCAAACTGCTGGGTGGTGCTATGGTTAAAGCCTAGGACATAAGTTGTTTTTGTTCTTGAGGTCCAAGGTTCGATTCCCTCTAGCAACATTATTTTTTTTTCCAATTTCTTTTTCATTTTTCATTTCTTTTCATTATTTGGTTTAAATATTTAGATATAAACACTTTAATATTTATAATTACTTTTCGATGTAAATAAAATAATTTAATATTTATTAAAAATTATAATTTTTGAATTCATTTAAAGTAAAAAAAAAAAAAAGAAGCATTTTACTATTTCGTTAAAAAATCTACTGACATTTTTAATAGTTGTTACTTTGTATTATATGTAAAACAATTTTTTTTTTAATTTTTTGATACAAAAGATATATATAGTTTAATCTATTTCTTAAATTGTTTTTAGTTTTTGATATCTTTCTTTTTAAATTTAGTTATTAAAATTATAGTTATTAATCAAAATCCTAATTATGTTTTTTATATTTTTTTGAAATGTATTTTTTATTTCTCCCTTTATTCCTCAACTATTGTAATTGTATTATCCATTTAAATTTTTTAAATAAGAATATGGTTGTTCTTATAATCCATAAGGATTATTATTAGCTAAGTAGTGTAATAGTTTTCGTATATTCTTATTGGGAAAATTAATTAAATGGTTGCTCATAGATTAAATTTTTTCTAATAATAATTATCCTAAACTAAACTAAATATAACCATTTAATTTATGAAAAACCATTTAAATTAATTTTTCTAAACTAAATTTTCATAAACTAAACTGTATTATAACCATTTAGTTTATGAAAAATCATTTAAATAATTGCCATGATAAGAATATGAAAATCATAATCCATTACTTAGATAATAATAATTCTTTGATTATAATTATAAATATTAAATACTTATAATAATTTATATTTAATAATAACAAAATTATAAGATTTATAATTAGAATTTGGATTAATAAAATTCATATAGGGTAAATATAACTAAAATTTTAATAACTAAATTTTAAAAAAGAGAAATAAAAAATAAAATATTCAAGAAATATATTAAACTATACATATTTTTTTGTATCAAAAATAAAAAATATAATTTTATTTTACGTAATACAAAATAACAACTATTAAAAATGTCAGTAGATTTTTTAACGAAATAGTAAAAGGCTTCTTTTTTTTCTTTTTTTTTACTTTTAAGGAATTCTAAAATCATAATTTTCTAATAAATATAAAATTATTTTAATTACATTGAAAATTAATTATAAATATCAAAGTATTTATATCTAAAAGCTTAAACCAAATAATGAAAAGAAATGAAAAATGAAAAAGAAATAGGAAAACAAAATAATGTTACTAAATTTAAAAAGAAAGATATCAAAATATAAAAAAATTCAAGCAATAGATTAAACTACATATATTTTTTTGTATAAAAAAAAATTTGATTTATGTAATACAAAATAACAACTATTAAAAATGTCCGTAGATTTTTTAACGAAATAGTAAAAAGCTTTTTTATTTTACTTTGAATGAACTCAAAATCATAATTTTCTAATAAATATTAAATTATTTTAATTACATTGAAAATTAATTATATATTAGAGTATTTATATCTAAATACTTAAACCAAATAATGAAAAAAATGAAAAAAAATAGGAAAAGAAAATAATGTTGCTAGAGGGAATTGAACATTGGACTCAAATCCTAATCGCAAATCCGCCCCCCTCTAAGAGTTAAGATCTTACTCTACCCAATCTTATATGCAATCTAGAATTCTCTCTCCCAAGTTCAGTCCTAGATTCGTAGATAGTATTCAATTGCTGATCAAGCAATCAAATAATTAAGCGCAAGATTGAATAAATAAATCAATATAATTAAATAATAAGAACAATTCAAGCTTCAAACTACAACGTTCATGTAGCACCCAAAACTCTAGAACTAATAAACTATGAGATTAAAAGAAGAGAAGAGAAGAAAAACTAGTTAGAAGCCTCCTCTAAGCGTGGTGTGTGATAGTAACATACTTTGAAGGAGAATTCAGGGGGAGGAACACACACCACGCTTGAAGCAGGTTTCTAACTAGTTTTTCTTCTCTTCTCTTCTTTTAATCTCATAGTTTATTAGGTATTAAAGTATTTATATCTAAATACTTAAACCAAATAATAAAAAGAAATGAAAAATGAAAACAAAAATAGGAAAAGAAAATAATGTTACTAGAGGGAATTAAACCTTGGACTTCAAGGACAAAGCAAACTTATTTCCTAGCCTTTAACCATTGCATCATCCAGCAATCTGCTCCACATTTTTTGCCTTAATGTTTATTTATCTGCTTTTCTTGCACCATGTATATAAAAGGCTTTACACATATAGTGCTCTTTTAAACGACGCTATATGTATTTTGGTCACTAAACTTTTTTCACGTATTTTGGTCGTTTGAGTAAAAAAAGACCACATTCCGGACTCCTTGTTTCCTTCCTAAAATTGATCACTTTCCAGTTGACGACGATGTTTTTTAAAACACGTAAGAGCCTAATGTAATAATTAGAGAGCTATGTTGTATGTTTTGTTGTGTTTCTAAGTTGAAAGATCTCTGAGAAAATATTTTATCTAACTCATTTGTATTAGTTCTTATTTATTAGCTTAATGTATTAAAAAATAATCTATTCCAGAATCAAATAAGTGGAACTTATTAAAACTAATTATAGGATTTGAAAGGAGTTCTTTTATTTTTTTTATTGTTATTTATAAATAATTGAGTGTAAATAGACATATAATATAAATGTTAGTTATTAAGATTTAAAATTATCAGATCAATTCATATATATATATATAAATACAGAGAGAGAGGGGACTAGTAACTAATAGGATAAAGAGTGACATAATGATTACCCATAATTACGGCCACCAAACTTAATTCCTTTTGCCATTATATTCTTTGGTGATGAATGACAATCATAGACATCGGTAGCCTGCTTACTGCTTTCGAAAATCTTCACTTCTCCTATGGAAGGAATAGGATGAAATGAATTGAACAGATTCAAAAGTTATAGTACATTTTTAGTTTTAAAAATAATTTAATTTTGAACTCTCATTTATCTTTAGTGACATAATTTTAAAGTCACAAAAATTATATGGTATATTTTAGATCATAAGTTAGAGTAATACATAAAAATTCTATTAATGATACAACAACGGTTGAAGTATGACACATCAATTTTCTTTTTTTTTTTTTTTTTTTAAATTCCGCGAAGTGTTTTTCAAATATTCTCCCTCCCTATGCAGGTCAAAGTAATAAAATTTTCTTTACCTCAAACAATGTGACATTCAAATCAAAAGTTAAATATATATTTCTTCATTTTCGTCAAATGTCATAAATTTTACAGTTCTTTAATAACGAAAATGTCAAGAAAATATTTATCATCATTAGTGCATGCACTTTCTTTAGAAAGTTATTTGCACTTAGCATCGGAAGCTGCAATCAACCTGAAACACCAAACTGTTAATTTTCTTTGATTAGCCAAAGAATTAAAAGAACAAAAGCTTGAAGATAGTCTTCTCGTAGCTTGTTTATTAAATAGCAAGAATAACTTAAAACAGAAAGAAAGCAACAACATATGTAAATCTTCATAGTTCAAATTACCAAAGCATAATTCAGAAAATGTAGAAAAAATTAAATGCTATTTGAAGAAACTTAAAACAAAATTCATAACATAGGGAAATATTTGGCCAAAGAGCAATGACCTTGAATTTGATCATTATGATACTAATTACCTCTTAGAACTTAGACTTCTTGGTAATGGATCTTTAACTTCACCCACAACCCAAGTCTCCTTTGCTATTTCTGATGAAAATTTGTAGAAGTCATTCCCATATCTCATCACCACTAAGCTCTTCTTTTTCTTTTTAGTACTCTCTAAATCTTCCATTGCTGATTTTGTATTCTTTTCTTCTTCATAATCATGCTCTTCTTCTTCTTCTTGCTTTTGCTCAAGCCAGCTTTTTGCAGGAGCGGAACGACAACGCATGAGCAAAAGTGCATTGGGTGGTGGTGCACATAAAGGAGCATGATCGTCAAATTCTAGATCTGTCTCTGCTTCATTATTACTATTATAATAAAACTTTTCTTTTTCCGTTTCGTCAGTTTTCGTAAAATCTGTATTCTGGTTTTCTTGCAAAACCATGAACCACTTTGAAAATACAGTTCTCGAGACAGCTTCATTATCATCATTTTCATGCAACTCTTCGTCTTCTTCTTCTTCCTCATCATCATCAGACGTGATAATATCAGTTTCTGCTGCAGAAAATGAACCAAAGCATCTAAAATCAAACCTTACATTACGAAAACAAGTCAAGAATTGCATTACATCTTTCTTGAAACCAACTGCTTCCATCCAACCAGGTTTATTCCTTTTGTGTTTTTTGACATGTAGCTTCTCAATCTCTTCCATAACTGATTGCCAATTCTTGCATGATTTAGGTTTATGCCGCCTTACTTTAATCTGCCCAGCACATGTAACTTTTGGAGAAGTTGGCTCTGAAATCTCAGTTCTCTTTGATTTGGCCCATAGCATAGGACTTGATTGGCCAGCTGCTGCCCCAATACCTCTGGTGCTACATCTCTTTAAATGGTGTTGATGATGGTGACTACTTGCTGGACTTGGCATAAGAGTTAAATGAGCTCTTGAAGGAAAACAGACTAATAAATCTGTTGAAGGAACTTCTTTACACTTTCTACCTTTCATTGTGTTATATTTTGTATTACTTTCTTTCTTCTTCTTGATTGTTCTTTGAGCTTAATTTGATTTCAGATCTTGAGATTTTATCAACCTTTAAGGATGATTTTTTGAAATTGTGTTTGGAAGAATGAGTTTTTAAAAGAAAAGTAGAGAGGAGGCAAGGCAAAGGCAGTGGACAGCTAACTTTTTTTTGTTACTTTTTTTGTTTATTGCTTCTATCATTACATCTGTTATATGGTGCATTTTTTCTAACCATTATTTTGCTTTGTTTTGAAATGGGTCACAAAGTGTGATCTTCCCTTCTTTTCTTTCTTAGCCTTTACTTTTCCCCCAACTCTTTGCCAAACAAAGTAGTATACTTAATTCAAATTAGAGCCACAAATAAAAGAAAAGGTAAGGAAAAATAAAGGGTTAAGGTTGGATGCAAGAGCTTTGTTTCATCATCTAATCATAGCCAAGTTAGGCAAGGCTCATGTCGTAGTTTTTTTCCCCACAAATTGTCCCACCCAATCTACCAAACTACCAAACTCATCGCTTTGAATAACTCTACTACAAGAGTGGCAAACGGGCGGGCCGGCGGGTCGGGTCGGATATAGTTCAGGTCGAAAACGGATAATAAAAATCGGATAAATTATCCGACCCGACTCATGTTTAATATGGATAAAAAATGGGTTAACTAGCGGATAATATAGGTAACCATATTATCCATGACTTCTTGCATATGATCACTTTTGGGAGAATTCTTAGTCTCCCTAACTTGAGGTGAAGCTTCACAAATGTAAAAATTAGACTCATTGGTTATCCATTTTCTAAATGGATTATGATTCTTATCCATATTTGACACGTTTTTAAAAAATTTATTATCCAACCTATTTTTTAGTGGATAATATGAGTGGTTAACTGTTTTCTTTTAACTACCCTACTCTACTGTACCATCTACGGTATTTAATTTCACGGGGGATAGGAATTAGCTATAATATTGCTATATGATTTTGATGAATGCATAACTCTTTTGTTATATGAATTTCTTCATTTTTTTAATTAGGAATCGTTGGGTCACTAGGACAGGGAAAGGGAAGGATGGGTAATGGAAAATCAAGAGAATAATAGGACGTATAAAGTAGAGAACATGCCATTATGAGAGCAGAATTATAATTGATGGGCACTAGTAGGACATTTTACTTGAAGACTCGACTTCGCTTTTGTTTGAGTCCTTCATTGAAGATGGTATCACAAATAAAAGCAATACAAATAAGCGATAACTAGTGTTAAAGAAAATCGATACCGGTCTAACTCCATTCCAAAACTAAATCAATCATGTGAAAATTGCCGAATGAGAATAATTTATTTCCTCAAACAATGGGATGATCTAACACATTTTTACATGCGTAATATGGGAGCCGTGTTTTAAAAGGCGTGGCCGTAAGGCGAGACGTAAGCTCCATGGATATTTAATTTTTTAATATTTTATAAAATAACATAATTTCAGTAGATATTTATAAACATGTAAAATTGCATAAAAATAAAGAAAATTATATATATATATATATACATACACACACACACACACTACTTACAAGCACAAGAACCTGCAAATTGAAATTTGAATTGCTGCTATAAAGGAGAATGGAGTTCTCTTTGTATTTGTAAAAAGAATGAATATTCGTTGTTTTGGTAGATATTAGTAGACTAGCGAACAAGATAAAAATTTGAGAAAGACCATAAATTAGGGCGTAAAATCAATAAATAAAGTCTTGACTTTTAAAGTTAATACATTTCAGTTCCTTTTCAAAACTTTTGAGTAATTACAAGCTAACTTTTGAAAATTTGGGTATTACATGAAAGACTTATTCAACAAATTTTATTTTAATTTTAAAAAGTCTTTGGGGCTTACGTCTCACTACAAAAACGAGATAAGCGCAAAATTAGTGTGTGAAACTTAGGCTCGCTAGTCAAAGATAGTAAGTATTAAATCGTCTCCACATGTGTTGATTTAAATAATGTTCTAATAAATCTTCAGCTTAACACTATCCAGGAAATAAGCCTTTGATTTATGTTTTTATCAACTAATAATAAAAACTAAGATTATCGATTGTGAGAAAATAATGAAAATTTACTGATTAAGTAGCAACAATTGAATATCAAGGCGAGAAGTAAGAGTTGTGACAAGATATGTGATCAACTATTATTCTGGGTAACTCAATGCTAAGTTCACTCTTAACTTCTATGGGCTCTTACGATTTTAACAGATGATTAGGCTATCTTACGGATTCAAATTCTTCTTCCGAATGAATAAGAGTTCCGTTAACCAACCTAATGACAGGTTCTATGAAGATATGCGAATATACAGTGAATGAATAATCTTTCAAAGAATGTCTCTCGACTATTCTTCTGAATTGGGTCAATTGATAACTCTCTAAGCTCTTTCGATTACCCATGAAAGGCGTAAAATCAACCCAAACAATATGACACATTGCGAATTGCAGCAACACTCCTCTTTCGATTAAAGTAAAGCCACAATTACCCTTGCAATTCAATTAATATCCCATTCAATGAATTCGAACAATTAACAGAGAGTAAAAATCCAAAACAATAATCAAATCACAATATCCGTCGAAAGTCAACATAGAATGGAGTTGTTAGAGCTGAACCAAGTTGTATCTGTTAAGTTTAGAATTTTAATAATGATCAATAACCCTAAAGAAGCCTTGACTAATGATATATTATTGTATGCAGATTCTGGAGAGGTAAATCAAACTTCAGAAAATGAAGGAAGAATAATGAAAATGATAAAAATGATGGACGATGCTATGAATGTGGAAAATATAGACACATTCAAGTTGATTGTCCCAAACAGAAGAAGAAGCTCAGCGAGAACCTTCAAAAGAAGAATTCCTTTGGAGCCTAGTGTGATGAAGAAGAATCTGACCATGAAAAAATTGTAAATATGTATTTCATGGCCATAAAAGAAGATAGCAATGAAGACTCAGGTGAACTTGGTGTCACACCTCCTTTTTCCCGAAGGGGGATATGGGAGTTTTTCACAATTAAAGTGACAATAATCGAAATGGGATTATGTTTTTATTAAGAGTCGCCACTTGTGATAATTTATGGTGTCCCAAGTCACCGGTTTATTTTAAATCCCAAATCGAGGAAGTTTTGACTCTGTGTTAAGGTCTGCGAAACCAGAAGACCGGGTAAGGAATTGTGTTAACCCGGGAGAAGGTGTTAGGCACTCCCGAGTTCCGTGGTTCTAGCACGGTCGCTTAGCAATTTATACTTGGCTTAAATTGTTTAATTACTTGTTTTAAAACCTATGTACGTTTTACCTTTTACAGCTTTTAAGAAATTATCATGAGACGAGTCACGCGTACGTGTACTCATCTTATTCAGCATGCTAAAAACCATGTCACACGTACGTGTACATAATTAATAGCCCTTAATATCAAATTATTTGACCAAAGTGACGCGAACGTGTACCTTGGTTTTATTTTAAAAAATCGGCGCATAAATCATGTCACGCGTACATGTACACCATTTATCACGCTTAATTATTTAAAAAAACTTGTACAAAGTTGCGCGAACGCGTACCTTGATTTTAAGTTTAAAATAAATCGTAATCATGCCACGTGAACATATACCTAATCACGAGGATTTGATTATTTTATACGCGCCTAAAGCATACTTGTGATTTGTGAGTTATTTTCCTAAATTAGTTTATTTGTGGGGAAAAGTGGTATGATTTGGTTGTTTGGAAATGTTCATTGGGAAAAGAACGTTCTGGGCTCATGTACTTTCATTTATTTAAGAACACTCCCTTCTAAGTTCAGAATTAATCCTGAAAGGCCTAAACTATTTCATTAAGCCCAAACCTCATTTTACAACCTAAGGTGCAAAAAGGGTCCATTTGGTTTAACTTGATTATTTTATATTTAAAAAAAAAAAAGTCTAGGAACCCACTTAAACAAACTAAAATTGTGTTCTGCTAAATATAAAATAATCAAGTTAAACCAAATGGAATGTCCCCTAACGTTGCAGCCGCTAGGCAAGCCAACATGTTAATTGCATTGATTTATTAACAAGTGAAAATAAAAAACACTGACTAGATAAAAGATATAAAGTGCGGCAGCATTAACATAAATCTAAATGACAATAGATAATAACGAAGAAATCCCTTTAAGTACAAAACCCAGAAAGGGAGTCACAACCTCACGAACCAGTCTAAGATTTGACTAAAAATAACAGTTTGAAAATAAAATGATGTATCTGTCTGGAAAACACATAAATGACAGAATGAAAGATAGACAGGGACGCCGAGATCCACGAACGCCATGCGGAACTACCTCGGTGTCGTCTGGAATGGACTGAAGGATACTCTCACTAGCGAGGTCCACTGGGTCCGGCTGCGTAATCTGCACAACATAAAGAAGTGCAGGTGTAGCATCAGTACAACCGACCCCATGTATTGAGTAAGTGATGGGCCTAACTTTGGCGAAGTAGTGACGAGGCTAGGACACGATGACTAATTGTACCTGTGCAGTTCAATTGTATAGCAGAAAATAAACAAGAATACAGTACGGGGAAGAACATGCTGGGGATGAGAGGGGCAACACTTGCTAAAACAGTAGAATCAAGTACTAACGGAAAAGTAGAAGTAAAACAGGAAATATCAGCCCGAACAAGTAAAATAGACAGGAGAAAACATGGCATGACCCCTCGTGTATAACCTCAAAATCACACGGCACGGAATGTCCCCTCGCGCATAAACAATAATGACTCGACACGGAATGTCCCCTCGTGCATCAATAATAATCAATCAACACGGAATGTCCCCTCGCGCATAAACAATAATGACTCGACACGGAATGTCCCCTCGTGCATCAATAATAATCAATCAACACGGAATGTCCCCTCGCGCATAAATAATAATCAATCGGCACGGGATGTCCCCTCGCGCATAAATAATAATCAATCGGCATGGTATGTTCCCTCGTGTATAAATATAATCAATCGGCACGGTATGTTCCCTCGTGCATAAATATAATCAATCGGCACAGAACGTTCCCTCGTGCATAAATAATAATCATCGGCACTGTATGTTCCTTCATGCATAAATAATAATCATCGGCACGGAATGTTCCTTCGTGCATAAATAATAATCACTCAACACGGAATGTTCCCTCGTGCACGAGGAGTGTAAAATCAACAATTTATATGAAAGTTTAACAATATGACATTTCAAATGTACATAAATAATAAACAATATTCTACTATCCCGGCAAGGGACTCAGCTATAACCAATCTCACTCAGTAGTATAATGTCAACAGTAAAATCCTCGTCTGAACACATAATCAATAACTTTCTACATCATGAAGTAACCTCAAGGTAACACTTCCAAGGTTCCCAATAATTCACAACACGGAGAATATCAAAGAACATTAAATAATTCATCAAAATTTGACTCACGCGCATGCTTGACCACATCATATAGGTACCCGTCACCTCACCTATACGTTGGACATGAATTACACATAGCAAATAAGACTCTATACCTAATCCCTCAAGCTAAGGTTAGGCCAAACACTTACTTCGGCTCCAAGAATGCAAGTCAAGCCTCAATCACGGCCTTTCCTCTTGAATCCGACTCCCAAACGATAATATCTAGACATAATTGACTTAATAACATCAATAATAATTCAATAACTCAATCCCAAAGCCTAATTATACATTTTCCATAATTCTTCCAAAAATACCAAAATTCGACCCTGGGCCCGCTTGGTCCAAACTCGAGGTTCGGACCAAAACCCGATAACCCATTCCTCCATGAACCCGAATATGCAATTTATTTTGAAATTAGACCCCAAAATGAGGTTGAATTCCCAAAATTTCCAAAAGCCCTAACTCTACCCAAAACCCCAATTTCTACCTTTAATTTCATGTTTTAGCCCTAGAATCTAATGATTGATGAAGGAAAATGGAAGAAACAAGAGTTAAGATTACTTACCTAAGTGGTTATGGAGGAAGAGCAGCTTGGAAATCGGCTATGGGGTTTGGAGAAGAAGGAGATGGTGAAAAACATGAAAATCCCGTAATGGGTATTCTATTTTTGAGCATTTAAATAACTGGGCGAAATTGGCTATCGCGATCATGACATGTGCCTTGCGATCGCGGAGGGTACTGGCCTTAGACTTCTACGATCGCAAAGTGAAGGCTGCAATCGCAGAGAAATCGGACATGGAACCACGGGATCGCGGACCGATTGGTGCGACCGCAGAAGGGAAAATACCCAGCCCCCTCCCCAGCTCTCCTATACTCTACGCGATCGCGGAAAATGCCTATGCGATTGCATAAAGTCACAGAAACCCCCCATCACACTACACTACGCTATTGCGGGGCAACCTATGCGATCACATAGTGTAAAAACCTAAGACACCAGAAACAGTCCCAAAAACCTGATTTTTCACCCTTTTTGCACCTCGACACTTACCCGAAACTCACCCGAGCTCTCGGGGCTCAAAACCAAAAATACGCACGACTTCAAAATCATCCTACGGACTTATTCGAGTAATATAACCACCAAAATAACATCAAAATCAATGAGTTAAACTCCAAAATCTATAGAATTTTCTCAAACTTCATAAACTTCTAAATTCTCCAATTTTGATCCGAAACACGTCAAACCAAGTTCGTTTCTTTCCAAATTTTACAGATAATTCACATAACATATATTAAACCTGTTCTGGGCTCCGGAACCATAATACGGGCTCGTTAACACAGATTTCACATCAAAGTTCATTTTCAGAAGTCATTATTATTTTCAGAAAATAATTTTCTTTGAAAATTCATTTCTCGGACTTGGGACCTCGGAATTCGATTTCGGGCATACGCCCAGATCCCATATTTTCCTAGGGACCCTCCGGGACCGTCAAATCATGGGTCCGGGTCTGTTTACCAAAAATATTGACTAAAGTCAACTTTATTCAATTAATTAGCATAAATTCAACTGTTTAACACATTTCCACATAGAGGCTTCCTGGCTACGCGCCCGAGCTGCGCACACACATTGAGGTGAGACTAACGAAGGCTTTCGGGGCCTCGGAACAGAATTTTTGCTAAATTTACACAAGATGACCTTTTGGGTCATCACAATCTTCACCTCTAAAACAACCATTCATCCTCGAACGGACATAGAAAAGTACCTGAATTGGGGAAAAGGTGGGGATATCGACTCCGCATATCGGACTCGGACTTCCAAGTAGCTGCCTCAACAGGCTGACCTCTCTACTGAACACGAACCGAAGGATAACTCTTCAATATCAACTGTCGTACCTACCGGTCTAATATGGCTAGCGGCTCCTCCTTATAAGACAAATCCTTGTCCAACTGGACACCAATGAAGTCAAGTAAATGAGATGGATCCGCAATAAACCTCCGGAGCATAGATACGTGAAATACCGGATGCACAGCTGACAAACTAGGTGGCAAGGCAAGTCTATAGGCCACCTATACTACCTTATCCAGAATCTCAAATAGACCAATGTACCTAGGGCTCAACTTGCCCTTCTTTCCGAATCCCATCACGCCCTTCATGGGCGACACCCGAAGAAATACTCGGTCGCCTATGATAAATGCCAAATCTCGAACTCTGCGATCTGCATAACTCTTCTGCCTGGACTGAGTTGTACGAATTCTATCCTGAATGATCTTCACCTTGTCCAAGGCATCCTGGACTAACTTAGAACCCAACAATCTAGCCTCTCCCGACTTAAACCATCCGAATGGAGACCAACATCGTCTACCATACAACACCTCATACGGAGCCATCTGAATGCTCGATTGATAGCTGTTGTTGTAGGCAAACTCAACTAAAGGAAAGAACTGGTCCCATGAACCGCCAAAGTAAATCACACAAGCTCGCAACATATCCTCCAAAATCTGAATAGTACGCTCGAACTGTCATTCCTCTGAGGATGAAATGCGGTGCTCAAATCAATCTGTGTGTCCAACTCTAGGTGAAATACTCTCCAGAAATGGGAGGTAAACTGAGTACCTCGTTCTGATATAATGGATATGGGCACACCATGCAGTCTAACAATCTCTCTCATATAGTTCCTTGCCAACTTCTCTGCTGAATATGAAACTGATACTAGGATGAAGTGCTCTGACTTGGTCAGCCTATCCAGAATGACCCATACTGCATCAAACATCCTCTGAGTCCGTGGGAGTCCAACTACAAAGTCCATGGTGATACGCTCCCACTTCCACTCGGGAAGCTGAATCTGCTGCATCAAACCACCTGGTCTCTGGTGCTCGTACTTAACCTGCTGATAGTTCAAGCACCGAGCTACATAAGCTACAATATCCTTCTTCATCCTCCACCACCAATAATGTTGCTGCAAGTCCTGGTACATCTTTACGGTGCCCGGATAAATAGAATACCGGGAACTATGGGCCTCCTGAAGTATCAACTCACGAATACCATCCACATCAGGTACACAAATCTGACCCTGCATCCTCAAAAATCCCTCATCATCAACCGTAACCTGCTTGGCATCTCCGTGCCTGACTCTATCTCTAAGAACACATAAATGGTGATCATCATACTGCCTGGCCCGAATATAGTCATACAGTGAAGAACGGGCTACGGTATGGGCCAAAACACTGCCAGCCTCAGAAACCTCCAATCTCACAAATCGGTTGGCTAAATCCTGAACATCCAAAGCAAGAGGTCGCTCTCCGGCTGATAAATAGGCAAGACTACCCATACTAGCTGAGTTTCGGCTCAAAGCATCGGCCACCACATTAGACTTCCCCAGATGATAAATAATGGTAATATCATAATCCTTCAACAGCTCTAACCATCTCCTCTGCCTCATGTTCAACTCTTTCATCTTGAACAGGTACTGCAAACTCTTATGATCCGTGAACACCTCACATGGCACCCCATACAGATAGTTCCTCCAAATCTTCAATGCATGAACAATAACTGCTAGCTCTAAATCATGAACTGGATAGTTCTTCTCATGAACCTTCAACTGACGAGAAGCATAGGCAATAACCTTGCTATGTGGCATCAACACTGCACCAAGCCCAACCTGTGAAGCATCACAACACACGGTATACGATCCTGAACCTGTGGGCAAAACTAACACCGGTGTCGTGGTCAAGGCTGTCTTGAGCTTCTGAAAGCTCTCCTCACACTCATCAGACCACCTGAACTCCATAAAAGCAGCGGGGGCATTTGTCAGCCAAAATGACATCACCAAGAACTCATAAAGCCCATAACGAGTGCGAAATGCTGTCTTAGGGACATTAGACGCCCTAATCCTCAACTGATGGTAACCAGATCTCAAGCCAATCTTGGAAAACACTGAAGCACACTGAAGCTGGTCGAATAAATCATCAATCCTCGTCAAAGGATACTTATTCTTAATAGTAACCTTATTCAACTGCCGGTAGTCAATACACATCCTCATCGAGCCATCTTTGACAAACAATACTGGGGCACCCCAAGGAGAAACACTAGGCCTAAAAAAGCCTTTATCCAACAAATCCTGCAACTGATCCTTCAACTCTGGCGGGGCCATACGATACGGCGGAGTAGAAATAGGATGGGTGCCCTGAGCTAACTCAATACAAAAATCAATATCTCTGTCGAGTGGCATACCCAGCAAGTCAATAAGGAATACCTCTAGAAACTTACGAAGCATGGGCACGGACTCCAAGGAAGGAACCTCGGTTCTAGAATCACGAACATAAGCCAGATAGGCCAAACAACCCTTCTCGACCATGCACCGAGCCTTCATATAAGATATAACTCTACCAGAAGAATGACTAGGAGCCCCCCTCCACTCCAAAAAAGGCACCCTTGGAAAGGCCAAGGTCACTGTCTTGGCATGACAGTCCAGAATAACATAATAGGGAGATAACCAATCCATCCCTAATATAACATCAAAGTCAACCATATCAAGGAGCAAAAGATCAACCAGAGTCTCCAGACCAAAAATAGCTACTAGACAAGCACGGTAGACTCGATCTACCACTATAGAATCACCCACCGGTGTAGACACATGCACAACAGTACTCAAGAAATCACGGGGCATACTCAAATAAGGGGAAAAATATGAAGACACATAGGAGAATGTAGAACCCAGATCAAATAACACCGAAGCCTCTCGGCTAAAAACTGAAACCATACCTGTAATAGCTGTATCAGAAGCCTCAACATCAGGCTTGGAAGGAAAAGCATAGCACCGGTGCTGAGCCCCTCCAACTTGATCATCTCTGGGTCGACCTACTGCGGCCTGACCTCTACCTCTCGTGGCATGTCCTCCACCTCTATAAGTCTGACCTCTACCTCTGGCACCCCGACCGCCACCCCTAGCTGGCTGAGGGGGTGAGGGTGGGGGTGGGGGTGCACCTGATACGGGAACGATGGCACGAGAACCCTGATATTGAGACCCATCAGAACCTCGGGGGCAAAACCTGGAAATATGCCCCAAACCACCGCAAGAATAACAAGGCCTCTGCTGATGTGGCTGCTGACTTTGGAACTGGCCCTGTCGACCCTGTTAACCACCCTGGAAACTCTGAAGCGGCGATGCACTAAAAGGTGCTGGTGGTGCACTAATAGGAGCTGGCGGTGCACTATGAGCTACCTGAAGTGCCGACTGATAGGGTCTGGGAGGATGACCTCTACTTGAAGAATCCCTGCCCCCAGATGAGGCTCCACTGAATCGACCGAAGTGACGGGGCCGCTTGTCAGCCCCCTGACCACCACCCTGTGAGATAATCATCTCAATCCTCCTGGCCACGTTGGCCGCATCCTGGAATGAAATATCAGTACCTGACTCCTTGGCCATCTGAAGCCTGATGGGCGAAGCCAAACCCTCAATAAACCTCCTCACTTTCTCACGATCAGTGGGAAGTATCATAATAGCTTGCCGAGCTAGAGTGATGAACCTAATCTCGTACTGAGTGACAGACATAGATCCCTGCTGAAGGCGCTCAAACTACCTCCGAAGATCCTCCCTTTGAGTAACTGGAAGGAACTTCCCCACGAATAACTCAGAGAACTGAGCCCAACTCAGTGATGCAGACCCAACTGGCTTGGTCAAGCAATAGTCTCTCCACCAAGTCTTGGCGGAACCCGAAAGACGAAAAGTAGCAAAATCAACTCCATTGGACTCTACTATGCCCATGATCCGAAGAACCTCATGACAGCTATCCAAATAATCCTGGGGATTCTCTTATGGTGCACCAGTAAATGTGGTAGTGAATATTTTGGTGAATCTATCCAATCTCCATAAAGCATCTATTGACATAGCTGCTCCCTCAACTGCCAGGGCCACAATGCCTGGCTGAGCTACTCCATTCGTCTGAGGTGTCGGAGTCTGGAACTGAGGAGCTAGCTACTCTGGCGTGCGAGTAGCAGGAGTCTAGGTCCCTCCCCCAGCCTGAGAGACGGCTGGTGCAGTAGAAAGAAAAACGACCTGAGCCACACTCTTCATGAGTCCTACTAAGCAGACTAGAGCGTCCTGAAGCACCGGGATGGCAATGAACCCCTCTGGGACCTGAGCTGGTCCAACTGGAACTGTATGAGTAGGAACCTCACCGGCAAAGTCTACACCCGCCTCGGCCTCTAATACGACCACGGCCCCTCGTAGGAGCTGGAACAGGAAAATTGGGCTGCTGATTGGTAGATGAGGAAGCACGCGTTCTCCCCATCTGCGAGAGAATAGAATCGAAACTCAATTAGCATTTAGAATTCAAATCGCACGACATAAAAGAAGAAAAGTTAAGTTATTCCTAACTTTGCAGCCTCTGGGGGATAAGTACAGACGTCTCCGTACCGATCCCTCAGACTCTACCAAGTTTGTCCGTGAGTTGTGAGACCTAAGCAACCTAGAGCTCTAATACCAACTTGTCACGACCAGAAATCCCACCTTCAGGCCGTGATGGCGCCTAACGTTGCACCTGCTAGGCAAGCTAACGTGTTAACTGAATTGATTTATTAACAAGTGAAAATAACAAACACTGACTAGATAATAGAGATAAAGTCCGGAAGCATCAACATAAATCTAAATGACAATAGCTAATAACAAAGAAATACCTTTAAGTACAAAACCCAGAAGTGGAGTCACAACCTCACGAACCAGTCTAAGATTTGACTAAAAACAACAGTTTGAAAATAAAATGATGTATCTACCTGGAAAACACATAAATGACAGAATGAAAGATAGACAGGGACGCCGAGATCCATGAACGCCATGCGGAACTACCTCGGTGTCGTCTGGAATGGATTGACGGACACTCCCACTAGCGTGGTCTACTGGGTCCGGTCGTGTAATCCGCACAAAATAAAGAAGTGCAGGTGTAGCATCAGTACTACCGACCCCATGTACTGAGTAAGTGCCGGGCCTAACCTTGTCGAGTAGTGACGAGGCTAGGTCATGACGACTAATTGTACCTATGAAATTCAATAGTATAGCAGAAAATAAACAAGAATACAGTACGGGGAAGAACATGCTGGGGATGAGGGGGAAACACTTGCTAAAAAAGTAGAATCAAGTACTAACGAAAATGTAGAAGTAAAACAGGAAATATCGGCCAGAACAAGTAAAATAGAAAGGAGAAAACACGGCATGACCCCTCGTGTATAACCTCAAAATCACACGGCACGGAATGTCTCCTCGCGCATAAACAATAATGAATAGGCACAGAATGTCCCCTCGTGCATCAATAATAATCAACCGGTATGGAATGTCCCATCGTGCATAAATAATAATCAATCGGCACGGGATGTCCTTGCGCACATAAATAATAATCAATCGGCACGGTATGTTCCCCCAGGCATAAATATAATCAATCGACATGGTATGTTCCCTCGTGTATAAATATAATCAATCGGCACGGAATGTTCTCCCGTGCATAAATAATAATCATCGGCACGGATTCCGTCGTGCATAAATAAGAATCATCGGCACAGAATGTTCCTTTGTGAATAAATAATAATCACTCGGCACAGAAATTTCCCACGTGCATGAGGAGTGTAAAAGCAACAATTGATATGAAAGTTTAACAATACGATATTTCAAATGTACAGAAATAATCAACAAAATTCTACTGTCCTGGCAAGGGACTCAGCTATAACCAATCTCACTCAGTAGTATAATGTCAACAGTAAAATCCTCGTCCGAACACATAATCAATAACTTTCTACATCATGAAGTAACCTCAAGGTACCACTTCCAAGGTTCCCAATAATTCACAACACGGAGAATATCAAAGAACATTAAATAGTTCATCAAAATTCGACTCACGGGCATGCTTGACCACAACATATAGGTACCCATCACCTCACCTATACGTTGGACATGAATTACACATAGCAAATAAGACTCTATACCTAATCCCTCAAGCTAAGGTTAGGGCAAACACTTACCTCGGCTCCAAGAATGCAAGTCAAGCCTCAATCACGGCCTTTCCTCTTGAATCCGACTACGAAATGATAATATCTAGAGTTAATTGACTTAATAACATCAATAATAATTCAATAACTCAATCCCAAAGCCTAATTATACATTTCCCATAATTCTTCAAAAAATACCAAAATTCGACCCTGGGCCCGCTTGGTCCAAACTCGAGGTTCGGACCAAAACCCGATAACCCATTCCTCCATGAACCCGAATATACAATTTGTTTTGAAATCCGACCCTCAAATGAGGTTGAATTCCCAAAATTTCCAAAAGCCCTAACTTTACCCAAAACCCTCAATTTCTACCTTTGATTTCATGTTTTAGCCCTAGAATCTAATGATTGATGAAGGAAAATGGAAGAAACAAGAGTTAAGATTACTTAACTAAGTGGTTATGGAGGAAGAACAACTTGGAAATCGGCTATGGGGTTTGGAGAAGAAGGAGATGCTGAAAAATATGAAAACCCCATAGTGGGTATTCTGTTTTTGAGCATTTAAATAACTGGGTGAAATTGGCTATCGCATTCGTGACATGTGCCCTGCGATCACGGAGGGTACTTTCCTTAGACTTACGCGAAGGGAAGGCTGCGATCGCAGAGAAACCGGACGTGGAACCACGCGATCGTGGACCGATTGGTGCGACCGTAGAAAGGAAAATACCCAGCCCTCTCCCCAGCTCTCCTATACTCTACGCGATCGCGAAAAATGCCTATGCGATAGCATAGAGTCGCAGAAACCCCCCCCTCACACTACACTAATTGATCGCGGGGAAACCTATGCGATCGCATAGTGTAAAACCCTCAGATACCAGAAACAGTCCCAAAAACCAGATTTTTCACCCTTTTTACACCCCGACACCAATCCGAAATTCAACCGAGCCCTCGGGGCTCAAAACCAAAAATATGCACGACTTCAAAATCATCCTACAAACTTATTCGAGTAATACTACCACCAAAATAACATAAAAAATAATGAATTAAACTCCAAAATCTATAGAATTTTTTCAAACTTTTAAATTCTCCAATTTTGATCCGAAACACGTCAAACCAAGTCCGTTTCTTTCCAAATTTTACAGATAACTCACATAACACATATTGAACCTGATCGGGCTCCGAAACCATAATACGAGCTTGTTAACACAGATTTCACATCAAAGTTCATTTTTAAAAGTCTTTATTATTTTCAGAAAATAATTTTCTTTGAAAATTTATTTCTCAGACTTGGGACCTCAGTATTCGATTCCGGGCATACACGCAGATCTCATATTTTCCTACAAACCCTCCGGGACCGTCAAATCACGGGTCCGGGTCCGTTTAGCAAAAATATTGACCAAAGTCAATTTTATTCCATTAATTATTATAAATTCAACGGTTTAACACTTTTTCACAAAGAGGCTTCCCGACTACGCGCTCGAGCTGTGCACGCACATCGAGGTGAAATTAACGGAGGCTTTAAGGGCCTCGAAACACAGTTTTTACTAAATTTACACAAGATGACGTTTTGGGTCATCACAGAAATGGTGCACTTATCATAGAGCATGATTTAGAGAAGATGATTAACGAGTATAGAAGAACAAAATCCAAATTTGTGGCAGAGTATGATATGAACCTAATAAAAGATTCTTCAATAAATATCAAAAGCAAACACATCAATGGGAATTTGTGAGCAGACAAAATGAAAAGAACGACTAAGAATTGTAAATCGAAAATGTAAGAACCGACCTCGATTAACCACAACTGTGTTTACCAATTCACGTACAAATAAATAGGTTCGACCTTAAACTTGCCAGATATTTGAACCAAGACCGAAGTTGTTGAACCCGACTTCAAACCCGACTTATAGAGCTGCTATTTTGAGCAAAAAGAGGGGCTATTTCGAGGTGTTTCTAGCTGAGTTTTGGTGTTGATTTTGGGAGGAAAAGGAGATTATTTCAGTTCGGGTTTTTTCTGAATTTTGCAGTGTTTATGGACAGTTTCGAGGCTGTTTTTTGGATGATTTTCGGACTGAAAATTGGTGGTTTTGGGGGCTGATTTCGGTGGGTTTCTGGGAGGTTTCAGGGCTGAGATTCGGACTGTGTTTGAAGCTTGGTGGCTGTTGGTTTTAATGGAGTTTTAAGGATATGATTTTCATGGTAAGGTGAAACTAATTAAAGATGAAAGGCAGGAGAAAATCTACTGTTGCTGCACCCCCCAAGAAGAAGACAACGCTACTTGGTTTTTCTTTTCAAATTTTTGAATAATTCTCCCCTCCCTTTTTCAAAAACATCCTACTTTTTATAAAGAAATTTCAGATATTTTTGTTTTGGTTGCATTTTGAGGGGGGAACGTGGGTTTTGAAGTTGAAGGTTAGGGATTAGGGGAAGAAACGTGAGAGAGTGGGAAGTTTGGGAGGTTTTTCTTCTTTTTTTTTCTAATTCTTTTTTTCTGTTTTTTTTTAGTTTTTCCTAACGCATTTTTAAAATTGAATAAAAGAAGATGAAACACACATGTGTGTATATATATATATATATATATCAACTAACTTACTTTTAAACTTAAAGGAACTATATAAATAAGAAAACTCACAACTTAGACTAAGTTTTAAATTATACTAAAAAAAGAAAGATACTACTATAACTTATATTTAAATTAGAAGAAATCAAGTTTACATATATATATATATATATATATATATATATATATATATATA
>ML431512.1:9069-27192 GCA_005239525.1 Nicotiana knightiana
AAAAAAAGGTTGGCTAGAGCTGAACTGGTGGAGTTCATGGGTAATGCAGTGGTCAAGGACGACAAGGTCACTACCACAGTCAAAGAAATTCAAGTCTCCTTTGATGCTAAAGAGCTGGGAGAAATTCTGCACATTCCTGCTGAGGGCTACGAAGATTACACTAGGCAAAGATGGCCTAGTTTGGATGGGATTGCCTCAGCAATCAACATTACCAGATTCTTCAGTGACAATGAAAGTGAAATTGAACCCAGGCCAGTCTACAAAAGTGAAATGAAGCCAGAGCACAAGTTGTTCTTCGAGTTTGTCATCAAGTTCTTGCTGCCAAGACAAGAACGAAGGCACATAGCCAACTATATGGATCTGACCTTGATGAAGTGTTTGTATAGGGGAAAGCAGATCAACTGGCCAACCTTCATCATCCAACTCTTGGACAGAGTTGTGAATGGAACAAACGCACATGCAATCCCATATGGCTTTATTTTGACAGTTTTGCTTGCTCATTTTGATGTTCCTGTGAAAAAGGCTGGGATGGCTACTGCCAAGGACTATTTTGGGAAGGATACTTTGCTGACTTGCGATTATATTGTCAATGTTCCTGCAGATGAACCTGGTTCATCTAGAAAGCAGCCTTTCAACAACAAAGTCAGAACTCTGGTGCAGGAAAGCGAGATCAAGGATATGGAGATCCTTCGTTTGAAATCTCGTTTGATTGAGGTTGAAACTGAGAGGGATTCCCTCAGGGCTGAATTAGCAAAAGAGAAAGAAAAGAACGAGGGTGTTCTTAACCAGATGCTTTCTCTTCTACAAACCAAGACCACAACCTCCTCTGCACCTTCCCATCCTTAGGCTGTCCAGAGCTACCTAAACCCCCTTTTCAGTGCCCAGTTGGGGACGTGTTTCTGTTGTTTTTATTCTGTCTTGCTCATGGTTATGGTTGTTTTTTGTTTTTTTGTATGGTGTTTGATGTTCGTTCCTAATCAATGAATTTTTGTTGTTTTGTTATTGACTTGTCTCAATTTCTTAGATAGCTTACATTTATTGGTTTCTTATGATGATTAATCATGTTTGCACCTGCAGTTGCCTCAATGGCCATGAGTAATTGTTAACAACTCTAGTAAGTTTATCATTTTGTGAACTTTTCGATGATGCCAAAAGGGGGAAGATAGATGTGTTTTTCAAAGTTTTTCAAATTAAAAAATGTGATATTATAACCTAGTGAACCTGGTTTCTATATGATAAATGCTTAAAAAATATACAAAGTGTTTGAAGTGTATACATGGAGAAGCACAGAGTTTGTCATCATAAAAAAAGGGGAATTTGTTGACCTAAGTCACTGCATAGTTTTGAAGATTGACAAATGTCTGACCAGTTGAACCAGGTCTATCAGAGCGCACATACTTGACCTGACGTGTTGGCACATGAACCGTATATGCATAGGAGATGAATGCGATTGTGAAGTATCAATGAACAAAGAGAGTGTCTCCTAATACGAAAAGGTCGCAAATTGATAAGAGAGTAGAAGTTGAATTCAGCAAGGACAGTAACGAAGGAAGGAAGTTGAGTTTAATACGAACTCTTTCTCCCAGGAAGAGTTGTACTAGAACTGAACGACAAACTCAACAACTGACTCTATAAATAATTGAAGTATTCTTGCTTGAATTACGAACACACAATTGCATAAATTTATCAAGAATTGAAAGCAAAATTCCCAGAGATTTTGCAAGCAGAATTACTGTGCGATACGAAGGCTATAGACCAGCTAGAAGAACCAGTTCCATCTATTTGTCATTGAGTCTAGTTGGTTGTAGTAGGCGATCTAATATTGTATTTTTTCAGCTTTCATAGAAGCAATTGTAATAGGTACACATTGTTCAAGTTAGAGTTAACTTGAAGCTTGTAGAAATTAGCTAGAGGCTAGTTACTACGAAGGGATTAGAGTTAGTCCTAGGATTACAAAAGAGTTTATTTTGTAAGTCCGTTTGGCTCAGAGTTTTAGTGAAGAGTTTGAGCAAATCCTACTGAGGAGTAGGTCGTGNTGGAACACCAAGAAGAACCAGGTTCTTCTAAAGAGACAGCACTCGAAAAATTGGATATCATACAAATTAACCTATCTTCTTGTGTGGTATTGACGTCTAAAACATCAAAGTCTCAAATAATCCCTACTCTTCTACCATAATCTTATGATCCAATGAGAAAAAAAAAGTAAAAGAAATAATGGGGAAATATTAGTCTAATAAGGTGGCATGAAACCCTCTTAAAGAACCATTTTTCTTTTAATTAAGTTTTAACCCTATTTAGCTAATTAGGTTAATTTGCTATGATCAAAAGGTGTAGTATAGTTATTGTAAATTTTATTTTTGCTACAGAGGCAAGTTTTATGCAGCCATATATATATATATATATGAAGATTTGATGCAACGCATGCATGATTTCGTAACCCGTTAATATTGTATATAGAAACATACAATTCCCCCTTTTCTGTATTTTTTTATTTAACTTTGGAGGGCCATGGCGGGATGATCGAGCTGAAAATATAATTAAATAAATAAAAACACATTTTCAATAATAATAAATCTTTTAGATGAGATGATCGCAGACTTAATCACAGCTGTCATATACTATACTCTCTCCCGCTCTGGTTCAAAGATGAAGAGAAGTATCAACATCTGAATAAGAACCATCAATTTTGATCTCCGTCAAGCTAGTATTACTGACCCCTGACTTGTTCATAGTTTGCGAGTGAGTATTTGGCCATAGTGAAAGAGAAACTTGATCATATGATGGCTTAGGGTTTTGTAGGAAAAAAAACTTATCATTATTGAGTGGCTGAAGATGTTGATGATCAATATTATTATGCACTTCCATAGTAACAGGATGATGATGATATTGATCATATCTATGGGATAATACTCTTTCATATTGATGATGTTTATCAAACTCGAAGTTACGATCAGATCCGATTGAATGAGTACTAATAGTAGAAGAAGATAGTATTTTCAAGAGCTCTTTCTCCTGCCTCATCTCTTTCACTCTTTCCAATTGTTTAAACCTTTCTTGCAACAAAGCAATAGAGGAACAAACGGCCATTTTGATAAGAATATTTTTATGCTAGAAACTAATATTTTTGTACGTGTGATGAGTTTTTAAGCTGCATGGGTATGTATTTATTTGGAAAGTTGGGTAGGGATATTTTGGTCATTTTAAAGTTGTTTTTAGAGGGTAGTATATGATTTAAATGAAGAAATTAAAAGAAGAATCAACAAAGAAAGCACAAAGTCCAAAAGGAAAAGGATGTGAATATCCAATCTAAGGAGTAGTAGTTTGTTTGATCATGAGAGCATGTGTGAGAGGCCAAAGTGGAGCTAAAGAGTAAAAGAGTAAAAAGAAAACTCCAAAAAACAGATTGAAAGTAGCACATGGAATTGTGTGTTTGGAGGAATAATAGGTTGTGTTGATGCTCTGTCTATATTGTCCCCCCAAAGGCTCCTCTTTTACCTTTGGAGAAGATGGTGCCCTTTAATTTGGGTGCTCATCAAACCTTTATGTTTTTTTCCTTTTTTTTTATCTTAAATTATACACCTTCCATGTTCCGACCAGAGCGCCTCGACAATGATATACAGTCAAAACTCTCTATAACAACCTCGTTTTGTTCCGAATATTCTTGGATGTTATAGCTAAGTGCTGTTATAAAAAACATATATTTGAACATAACATAAAAATTAGTTTAAAAAAAACTTGATTTTTATAGAGAAGTGTTGCTATAGAGAGGTCTGACCGTAGTCCTGAGAAATTTGTTAAGATCCACCCATAATTCGTGTGGAGTCATATTCCTTCACGTGCCGTAACTTAGGATTCGTGCTATTGTTATTGTTTAGGCGTGTCAAGACCGATTTCGAGGTTAATTATTTGATTGTTTGATCTTATATATGACACTGTTTTCTTTTTAATCTATTCGAAAAGAAAAAAACTCATGAGTTAATTTAATTTTAAAATTTTTATTTTAGTTAGACAAGTTTTTATCACCATAAAAATGTAATGACATATAAGGTAATAAAATATAAAAAAATATTCTTTTTAAAATTTTATGTCTAATCGAACACCCCGCGCCCCATATAAAATGGAAGGGGGAAATATTCTTTGTCTTTCTGAAACTCTTTCTAGTTGTTGTTATGTTGGAAGGTAGTGTTTGGAGGAGAAGGAGAAGAAAAGAAACTAGAAGAGGACAATCATATAGAAATGGGAATAATCTTAGGAGGTCATGAATCTTTGATTGAACTATGATACAATCTATTTTTTTTTAAATTCAAAAATATCTGCCCCATCATTCTCTTATATCTAGCTCCTCGCTTTGATACAAAATCAAACCAACATTCTTTCCAATCTTATTCCCCTCCCCTAAGGAGGGACATAGCCTTTTCCAGAAATTTAATTCAGTGGGTTAATTCATCATTGAACTCATTATATTTTTTTAAAATTATAAGTTTATATCTATTACGTATTTATTGTAATTATAATAATTTTTTACGCATAAGTTTGTCCTCCACATGAAAAGCAATGGATTCACGAGTTCAAAACCTGAAAATTGCAATCGCCTCCGGAAGATAGGGGATCATAATTAATTTGTCTTCAAGTTATTGGATGGGAGTGGCATGCAGAGATGAAAGCTGCAGATGCTAGTTTTTGATGATAGAATGTTGCTTTAACTTCCCCCCTCCCCCTTTTTTTTTTCTAGTTCAATTATCATGTTAGAAATGACTCCATTCTTAACAGTATTTATTGGATGTTTTGGCCTTGAAGAAAGAGTTAAAAAAAGGAAAAATTTCTAACCGACTAGCCTAAAAATAATAGGTTAATACTCAACATTCAACTCCAATAGGTTCTCGAGAATATAATTATTAGTCAATTTTAAAAAAAGATTGCTCAAACTTTTAAGTTAATTTTTGAATCAATAACTGTAACTCAAGTATTAGTTCAACAAACCAAATCCATTTGGGTGGTGAAAATTAGATTCTTAACAAGCATAAATATGTGGATTTAAATTCCGAATTTGATTTTGTGAAAAATTTGAAATGGGTGTTATTTAGACTTGTTAGAGATAGTATAAGAAGGTTGTATATAAAATTTGAAGTTATCTAATGGAGATTTGGACTGGTTTTGAACAAGAATTGTAATTGAAAATCGTGGAAGGAGTTCGTCTATAGACGCTTGTATAAATGTGTATAAGATGTGTTTATACACTCATATACACTATTATATAAGATTATATATTATTATACAAAAAACTGACTTCGTCTTCTTCCTTGCGTCTTTTCTGAAATTCAACTCAAATCCGGCTCAAATCTATTCCAAATCACTTCAAATTTAAATTGTGAACTCATTTTGATATTTTCAATCAATTGGAACAACACCCAATCCAAATAACCAACAAACTCAAAAAATCATATATTCGAAAGTAAAGCTTTGGATGACCTTCAATGATGGGCTTCTACTATTTAATTTTCTTACATTGCAACCAAGTGACACAGGGGAGAAGCAGTAATGGAGGACGACCCCTTGAAGCATATGTAGAAAATGTGAGGAGAAGAGAGAGTGAAAGAAATGATTGTAAGACACAAATTTTTAATTTGCTAGTGCTTTCAAAATATGTACAATATAGGCTAAGTCGGATAAAACTTAAAAATATAGGTCATTTTTTATTATAGTATAAAATCACGTGTATTTTCTTGTAATTTTTTTTTTAAAAAAAGAATGGTGTTGCGTGTGCATTATCTAATGTTTTTTCTTTTTTCATCCATCTCTTTCCTTTTATATGTACAAACGTACACATGGTTTTCCATTGGGAAGAAAGGTAGCGCAATCTATGGGGGGTTTGTCACCAATAAAGTTGGTAAATAGGATGTTTTGTTCTTGAAGTTTAACTTTTATATATTTACGGCAGGGGCGGAGCGAGAAATTTATTTTCATGAGATTCAAAAAACTATAAAATGTCATATATAATTGCAAAATAATTTTGGAATACCTTTCGCAATTTCATTATATTTTTATATTAAAGGAATTCAACAATTTATATAATTAAAATCGCTCTTTGATCTACATAATAAGGATTAGGAATTTTTAACCTATCTATGGATTATAATTTTTCAATGAAGGAAATATTGAACCCCTTTTCCTCCGCTTAACTCCGCCATTGATATGCAATTTTAAAAGAAATTTTAGACTATCAAGTCATCTATTAATCATTACAATTAAATAATTAATAGTCTATAAAAATGTAATTAATAATTTGTAACCCGACTGGTTGTTTTGAGTATTTGCACTTCGCTCGGTGATTTAGAACCAAACTCTGTGTTTCGAAGCCTTTAGAGCCTCATTATAGCCTTTTTCAATTTGCGTGTGCAGTCCGCGTATTGACCCGGGAGGCTTATATGCAAAAAACAAAACTGATAAAAACAAGAATTTTTGCCTAAAAAGTTAAATTTAGTTGACTTCGGTTAACATTTTGAGTAAACGAACTCGGACCCGTGTTTTGACGGTCCTGGTGGGTCCGTATTGAAATATGAGATCTGCGCATATGCCCGGAATCGAATTCCGAGGTCTCTAGCTTTAGTTATGAATTTTTATTGAAAAATTAAAAGTCGGAAAAATCTATTATTTTTAAGAATTGATTGAATTTTTGGCATTATTGATACCGGGTATGTATTTTGGTTCCGGAGCCCGATACAACTCTAATATAATATTTTGAATTATCTGTGAAATTTGGTGGGAACTGTCACGACCCAAAATCCGCTAGGATCGTGATGACGTCGGACACCATTGTCGGACAAGCCAACACTCGTTAGATAAGTAAAATTCCTATTTTAATATTTTGAAATCGTTATTTTTCATTTCATTTTTACAATGATCAATAAAATGTATCGAGTAAATAGTGATGTTTTAACAATTTAATTAACAAATACATCCCAAAATCATCCCAGAACCCTGTGTCACAAGTGCAATGAGCAATTTCTAAGAAAAACCAAATGAAATATAATAACCGTCCAGAATACAAATGGGACAGTAAAGAAAATACAACTCGATACTCTGAAGGAGACTCTACTGGCTGCGGGTCGTCTCGAGAGGTGCAGCTCACCTAAGTCCCCATATCAACTGTGCCACGGCGCCAAGCGGGGCCACTAGATATACATGTACCTGTGCAACAAAATGCACAGCAAGTGTAGTATGAGTACGAAAAAAACGTGTACTCAGTAAGTATCTCGCCTAACCTCGAAGAGGTAGTTACGAGAGGTCGACTTTGACACTTGCTATAGGTCAATTTAGTATAAACAAGTGTGATGCTAAACATGGATGTTATAGTCAGATACCAAATAACAACAGGAAAGGACAACTTCTTCCATAAATTATAAACCTCAGTTTCCGTCATTTCAGTTAAAAACTCATATCTTACGGTAATTAAATAGTTCAAATCACATATGGTATCCAATAAATATCATGCCCAGGAAATGCCGAGGGTCGAACGGCCCGAACCAACATAAATGTAAACTCTGCACTGTCGAAGGGTCGAACGACGCGAACAATAGATGCATCTATTAACCTGCCGTGGCGTACGACCCGCTCCCACGAGACTAGTGGAAGAAATCACCCCGCTCGCGGAATATAAATTGCAAAGCAGTCACACATAAGCATACACATTCAAACAGTCCACTCCGTCTATATCGGGAAAATAGTTACCCAAGAAAATGCCAATTTCTCTTTTAATGGTCACAAATATGGTATTCAAATCTTTTTTAGAAATTCATTTTTTGAGTTCGATAAGGTTTAAACATTTTAAATTCATCAGTAAAGTTACAAGTACAGCAAATAAAACTTGCTTTTGGGTCCTAGACTATCCGGACATAAGCATAATAGTTGCTACACACGGACTCTCGTCACCTCGTACGTACGTAGCCCCCACACACAGTAGCACATATTTAATTATTTCGCCTATGGGGACAATTCCCTCTTACAAGGTTAGAAAGTAGACTTACCTCACTCCGAAGATTCATAACCGGCTCCCAAGCCCTTCCGATGACTCAAATTGATGCACAACGCCCCAAAACTATCCAAATAACGGGAAAATCAATGAAAATATGCTCTAATACTTATAACAATTCAAATTATATAAATTCTCAACTTCGCTCGGAAAGTCGATAAAATCACCCTCGGGCCCACGTGCCCGGATTCCAAAATTTTTCAAAGATAAAGTTTACCCATAAGCTCATGAACTCAATTATATAACTTATTCCCAATTCTATGTCCAAATTTGTGACCAAAATCCAAAAAAATAAATTTTTAGGTCTTCTACCCAAAACCCACAATTTCCACCAATTTTCATGTTTAAATCCTTATGAAATCATGTATTTAACCTAATACTTGCAAGAATTACTTACCTCATAGAAGACAATGAAATCCCTTCTCTTCAAGGCTCCAAAATCGCCCAACCAAAGTGAGAAATGAGAGAAAATGGCCAAATCCCGCTTTTAAAATAACACACTGCCCAGACCCGACCTCCGCACCTGCGGTCGAAACGTCGCACCTGCGGCCTCACAGGTGCGGCCCTAACCTCGCACCCGCGCACTCCCCTTTCCCGGCACGGATCCGCACCTGCGCCTTCGCAAGTGCGGACACAACCTCGCACCTGCACCCCCATCCAAGCCAGTCCTTTTCCGCTTCTGCGACACCAAAGCCGCTTCTGCGGCTCCGCACTTGCGGCCAAAATCTCGCAGATGCGGTTACACCATATACCAGCAGCCTTAGCCTTTCTCAAACTTCCAAATTCGATCCGATAACCACCCGGAATACATCCGGGGCCCTCGGAACCCCATCCAATCATACCAACCAGCTCCAAAACATAATGCAGACCTGCTCGATGCCTCAAATCACCTCAAATAACATCAAAACAATGGATTGCAACTCAATTCAATCTTTATGAATTTTGAAATTTTCAACTTCTACATCCGATGCCAAAACCTATCAAATCATGTCCGATTGACCCCAAATTGCGCACACAAGTCACATTCAACATTACGGATCTGCCCCAACTTTCAGAATCGAAATCTAACCCCGGTATCAAAATTTTCACTTCCGGTCGGACTTCTTAAAAACCTTCAATTTTTTAACTTTAGCCAAATGACTCCAAAATGACCTACGAACCTTCGAATTCACTTCCGATCACTCTCCTAACACTAGAATCACCATACGGAGATATCTCCTGACTTGAAATCCCAAACGGATATCAATAACACTGAAATGCACTTCAACCCAGACTTATGAAATTTCTTCCAAAATACTAACTTTCACAATATGCGCCGAAACGCTCCCGGGTCATCCAAAACCCGCTCCGAGCATACGCGTAAGTCCAAAATCATCATACAAACCTGCTGGAACCTTCAAATTCTGATTCTTAGGTCGTTTACTCAAAAATCCAACCTTGGTCAATTCTTCCAACTTAAAGCTTTCAAAATGAGAATTTTCTTTCCAATTCGACTTCGAACTTCCTGAAATTCAATTCCGATCACGCTTACAAGTCATAATACCTGAAATGAAGCTGCTCATGGCCTCAAACCACCAATGATGCATTAGATATCAAAACGACCGGTCTAGTCGTTACAAAAACGGGGTCGGTTTGACGTGATTCGGACGTCTGATGGTAAAAATAGAGATTTCAAGGCTTTCTTGAAAATTTCATTTGATTTGGTGTTCAAATCGTAGTTCTAGGTGTTATTTTGGCGATTTAATCGCACGAGCAAGTTCGTATAATGTTTTTAGACTGGTGTGCACTTTTGATTTGGAGTCCCGATGGGATTGAAATTTTTTTTTTTGGATCATTGGTTGAGAGACTAGTAAAGTTAAGAAATTTATGAGTTTGACCATGCTCAATATCGAGTTAAGACGACCTCTTTTTATTGTTTTGAGTGCGCGAGCATGTCCGTAGCGTGTTTTATGATTAAAATTCATATATAGTTCCTGGAGGTTCCAGATGAGTTTCAGGGTGGTTTCGGATCATTTCGGAGAAGTTTGGGTTTTGCTGGTTTCTGGTGTGACATTGTTCATTCGCAATTGCAAACTTTTTATGGCAATTATGAAAACACAGTTCATCCGCAATTGCGAACCTTTTATGGCAATTGCAAAATGACTGTTCATCCGTAACTGCGAACCTTTTATGGAAATTATGAAAACACTATTCATCCGCAATTGCGAACCATTTATGACAATTGCGAAAACACTGTTCATTCTCAAATGCAAAGTTTTGTTCGCAAATGGGATACATGCAGCTGAACAAAAGATGACTTAGACGAGATTTTTGATTTATTTCCCAAATTTTCAAAACCTAAACCACAAGTGGCGATTTTCCAAAGAACTTTTCTTCCCCAAATCATAAGTAAGTGATCTTAAACTAATTTCTTTCAATCTTTCACTACTTTTTCATAAGATACAACCAAAAATCTAAGGTTTTCACGGTTTGGGGGGTTTTTTGGGTAGAAACTAGGGAGTTGATAAATTGAGGATTTAGACATCAAATTGAGGCCGGATTCCAAAACCAATTATAAAATCTGGGCTCGGTGGTGAATGGGTAATCGGGTTTTGGTCCGAATTTTGAGTTTGGACCAAACGGGGTTGACTTTTGTTGACTTTTTAAAAATTGAATAAAAATCACAGCTTTATTAATTGGAACTGTTTTCTCTTGCATTGTGTGATGTATTCAAGTCGTCATTGGCTAGATTGAGTCGAGCGGAGGCGAATTTGTAGAGAAAAAGGCTAAGTTGAGTGTTGAGTTAGTCGAATCGAGGTAAGTGTTATTGCCTAACTTTGTTGAAGGAATTTTTCCTCCTATTTGTCATTGTTTGCTACATGCGGGGGTGATACATATATGAGGTGACGAGCATATATGTATGTGCCAGGGTTAATCATGCTCGGGGTAGATGATGTTATAATTGTGTCTTGTAGAATTATGTAATTTCATTGCTTCATGCCTTGCTTGAATTACAAATATTAAGAACGTCGTATAAAATGTTAGAAATAAAGACCTAGCCTAATATAACTTGATCAAATTTGATAGAATTCTGAGAATACATTGATGTGTCTAGTTTGGTCATCTCTATGCGTAATCACTATTACATTGCCACAACTGATATTCTGAGATGCTGGATTCTATACTTGTGTTGCTAATAAATTATGAGATTTGCAGAAGTACTTGAATTATACGGTAGGATTTATTGAACCATTGTTGGCTTATAAATGTCGTGATCGAGAATTTGTTAGAACATTCTTTTAAACACTCTCCTCAATGTTATTTATACTTCATGCCTTGTAATTTTATTGATATCATATGCTTGGTAAGGAAGAGTTTAAAGCACGAAGGGTAATGTCGTGTCATATCATTGAGTGTAAAAGCACGACGGGTGATGTCGTGCCATATTATTGAGAGTAAAAGCACGAAGGGTGATGCCATGCCACATTATTGAGAGTAAAAGCATGAAGGGTGATGCCGTGCCATATCATTTGAAAGTAAAAGCACGAAGGATGATGTCGTGCCATTTCATTTATGTCGTTATGTTTGTATGTTATCGTGAGGTCATGGCACGATGGGTGTTTCCGTGCTGGCGAGGATGAGGGACATGCATTATGTTTGATATCAGTCTTCCGTGTATATGTTCTTGTATTTACCTTGAACTGTTATTGTCATAATTATAGATCTGATGTGATTTGTTTCCATTGTTATGTCATGATCTTCATCTCAATTTTTGTTGTGTTGCTCATATCTTCTACTTGCTTAACTTGCAAATACCATGCCTATTTACTACTTTTATAATTATACTCATGTTGTATCTATTTTGTTGCACCTTAGCGTAAGTCTTCCACCATGCTAGTCATTCATGCCCTTACTTGTTAACTTGTGAAGATCACGTGTTTTTTTCTTGTTTGCTATATTTGTACTTAGGCCTCCACTATGCTAGTTAATTGAAGTTGATACTCTTCGTTTTCCCATTGGTTGTTATTACTCACGTGCTTTCCTCCTAGTCTTTTACTCTTGCCCACATGTATATCCTCGTCCATTATTGTTACTTGCGTATTTTCTACTTTATAATTCTTGTTATCGTGTTTCTGACATCTGGTTGGTTCTGTTATACGTACATTTGGAAGGATAGTTGAACGCACGAAGGGTGTTGCCGTGCTAATTGATTTATCACATATATTTATTTATATATGGTAAGGATGAGATAGAAGAACGAAGGGTTTTACCGTGCCATTTGACTTGATATCTTGGATACACTTCTCATACCCTAAAGATTGTAAATATTCTACTGTGATTCCTGCTAGTAATTATTGACTGTCTCGTAGAGTTGTATATAGTATTTTTATCTGTTATATTTTGAACTGCCTATACTGTTAGTCTAATTTACATGTCATAACAATAAGAATCTTTCAACTAAAAACCTCGTCACTACCTCGACGAGTTTAGACAAAATACTTACCAGTACATGGGGTCGGTTGTACTAATACTACACTTCTATACGATGTGTACACATTTTTGGAGCGGAGCTGCTGGTGACGCCGGGTGCTGATTCAGAAGATGTTCGTGCGTTTTGGATATAGCTGTCACTTATTCTTGGTAGCTTAGGTTGTTGCTAATCTGTTTATGTAACCTTCAAACAGATATATATTTGTATCGGTTTTGATATTTCAAGTCTTAGAAGCTCGTGATTCGTACTACCAGGTCTTGGATAAATTTGTGAATGTTCAGTTATCTATTATCTGTTCTCTATTTTCTTATAATCTCAGTTGAATTGTATTTTCTGTTAGTTGGCTTACCTAACGGGTAGAGTTAGGTGCCATCACGACTTATGACTTTTGGGTCGTGACATAACCTGAGAATAAGAGTAGTTATGTGGTGCAATAAATAAAAATAAATTGGTAGCATGAAACTTCTTTACAATGTCATCAGCATATACATGGCCAAAAAAGTTGGTAATGAGATTGTTTATGGCAAAATACATATGTTACCCCAAGACCAAATTTTTATTACACACTTTTAACGGACGAAACTCACCTTACACACAATGTGCCTGAGACACACCTCTTTGTGTACGTGGCATGTGCGTGATTTACAAACAAAATAAAGTGTCTGAACAGTAAAAAATTGTATATCTAATTCTTTATTTGAAGGGTCCAGATTTAACATAACTTATCCAACGATTAAATAGATTTTTTTTGTCCTTTTCTAATGTCTTCCTTTTTTTAATTTTTCTAAAGTATTCTTGTTCAAATTGAACTATCCATTTTTTCCACTTTCAATGAAGAAATCTGTTCCAATTGTAACAGATGAAAAAAACGATTCAGGAAGAAATTATAAACAATTTAGTAACAAAATCTTCAAGTGAGATTGGAAGAACAATGTAAAAGAATTCCTTTTTTCCCCCTTTTCAATGGGGTAGCCATGAAAACACTCACTTATTATATCTCAAAAAATTTTATAAAAAAAATACATCAGAAGGTATTAGGGCTTCTCCTTTATTTTTTTGCGAATTATAAGGTGGAGGTTTGGGTTCTTTTGGTGCTCGACGGCAATGGAGATAACGAGAAGGTTGTGGAATATGAATAATGATGGTGGGAGGGTGAAAATTGGGTTGTATTTTTAGTCTTACCATATGTTAATGGAGAAAGAGGATTGTTGATGAAAGAGTAGTAGTGGGGCTCTGTGAAGGCACGATGAAGGAGATGAGTTCCTTTTCATTTTGCTTCTTTTCTTTTCTTTTTTGTGGGTGGGTTTGTTTTTCTTTTTCTTTTTTATTTTTTAAGTCAATGACACGTATCGTTATATGACTAATGCGTGATATTATACATGTTTTGAGAAACTGGTCAAGAAAAAAGTGGTGTGTCTTAGGAACACTCTGGAAAGATTGAGTGTGCAAGGTAATTATCACAATTCAAAATCCATAAGGTCGTAATGGCGCCGGACATCATTGCCAGGCAAACCAGTCATTAATTAATTGCAACAATTTTCTGTTTTTAACATTTATGAAAATCATTTCCTTTCACTTTATTATATATTAACTAAATAAAATCTGGCGAGTAAACAATAATTTGAATATTCCATAATAGCAATTATATCCCAACACATCCCAGAACCCGGTATCACAAGTACATGAGCAATTTCTAAGAATTTATACAATCATTACAAAGCTTGTCCGAAATACAAGTTGGACAAGGAATTTAAATGAAAATAAATATAGTACGAGGGAGACTTTGTCAGCTGCGGATCGCCTCCGGATGATGCAGATCGCCTAAGTCTCCGAATCCTCCACATTGGTATGAAAGTACCTGTGCAATAAAATGCACAGCAAGTGTATCATGAGTACAAAAACAACGTGTACTCAGTAAGTCGCCCGCCTAACCTCAGAGAGGTAGTGACGGGAGGTCAAATTAGATACTTGCTAAAAGTCAATTTAGAATATTCAAATGTGACACTAAGCATGAATATCCTAGGCAATTTATTAAAATCAGGAATAATTATTATCAACTCTTTCCACATTTAACACTTTAATCCTTCGTCATATTAATAACAATTAATCATCATGGGTGATTTAATCAAATAACAATTTAATCCACGGGAAGGAACAACTTCTTCCAAAAATCTTTAATAACTTTAAATCTCTGTCATTTCAGTTGACAACTTAAAATTCCAGGCCAGTAATCAGGCATAAATCATAGCAACTACGCAGTAAATATCATGCGCAAGCAATGCCGAGGGTCGAACGATGCAGACCAACAATAATAAACTGTGCACTGCCAAGGGTCGAATGACTCGAACTATAGATTCATCTACCTGCCTCGCTCACGAATCGATCATGCGACGCGGTTATACATAAAATAATAAGGCTAGCCTGCTCGCGAATCATTCCTGCGACTCAGGTGCTCATATGAATACACACAAATACAGGGTCATCCTGCTCGCGAATCGTACATGCGACTCAAGCACCTGAATTTACACATGTCTACACAATAAGTCCCCATTTTATCAAGAAAGTCGTTTTCTCAGGAAAGTGGTAAAATTATTTTTAAAGGGACATGAAATATAGCTCTTAAATCTTTGTTTTGAAACTCATTTACCAAGTTTAATGATATTTTCATAATACAACCCTATCAGGTACACAATTATCCACGGAGGAATAAATTCTCTTTCTAGATAATTAAGAAAATGAACTCTAGTCTTCTTCAGATATTCAATTACGATTTCGATTATATTAGCAGTTTAGTATTACAGAGAAATGATTACAGGTACAACACGTAAGGCATGCTAGTGTGTCCTAGACTACCCGGACATGGCATAATAGCAGCTACGCACAGACTCCTATCACCTCGTGCGTACGTAGCCCCCGAAGATAATACCACATACTTAATTAGTTCACCTAGGGGGACAATTCCCCCTCACAAAGTTAGAAAGGAGACTTACCTCGCTCCGAAATTCCATAACCGACTTCCAAGCCCTTCCGACGACTCCAACGGAGGCACAACGCCCCAAAGCTATCCAAACAACGACAAACCAATGAAAATATACTCTAATATTTGCAACAATTCCAAATTATATAATTCCCAACCCCGCTTAGCGAAATGACCCAAATGCCCTCGGGCCCACGCGCTCGGAATCTGAAATTTCTCGAAGAAATATTCTACCCATAGCTCCACTAGTTCAAATATATAATTTATTCTAATTTTCATGCTCAAATTCGTGGCTAAAAATCCAATTTACCATTTTCTAGGTTTCTTCAATATTTTCCAAAATTTTCATGTTTAATCCATGCATATAACTTGTATAAATTTTAAAAACGGGAGGAATTTACTTACCTTGTAATGTATGATGAAAATCCCCCTTTGAAGCCTCCCAAAATCGCCATGCCAAGATGAAAAAAATAGAAGAAATGAGCCGAGAACCCGTTTAAATGATACATTGCCCAGGCATCCTTCTGTGCGATCGCACAACATCACCCGCGATCGCACAAGAAAAATCCCAGAAGCCTCCCAGAACTCCCTGTGCGATCGCACAGTAACATCCACGATCGCACAAGCCAAAACATGAAGCCTTATATTTTTCCTCTATGTGATCGCACCAATAGTTGCGATCGCATAAACCAATGCAACAACCCCCAAAATCCTCCTCTATGTGATAGCATACATCCTTGTGCGATCGCACAAACCAAATTACCAGACCCTCTAATTCCTTCTCCGCGATCGCACCACTAGGGATGCGATCTCACTGAACCTCCAAAATACCAGAAGACAGCATCACAAAAACACTTGAAAACAACCCAGAACCACCTCGAAACACATCCGAGGCCCTCAGGACCCCGTCCAATCACATGATTCAGTCCCATAACCTTATACGGACTTAGTCGAGCCTTGAAATCACCTCAAATAACATCGAAATCACGAATCGCAGCTCGATTCAAGCTTAATGAACTTAGAACTTTCAAACTTCCGCATTCGATGCCAAAGCCTATCAAATCACGTCCGATTGACCTCGAATTTTTCACACAAGTCATATTCGACATTACGGACCTGCTGCAATTTCCGAAATCACATTCCGAACTCGATGTCAAAATTTTCACTTCCGGTCAGATTTCTCAAAAACCTTCAAATTTCTATCTTTAGCCAAATGACTCCAAAATGACCTCTGGACATCCGAATTCACTTCCGATCGCGCTCCCAACTCCAGAATCACCATATGAAGCTATTCCCAGAATCGGAATCCCAAACGGACATCAACATCGCTGAAATGCGCTTCAAGAAAAACTTAGGAAATTCCTTCAAAAATGCTGACTTCCACATTATACGCCGAAACGCTCCCGGGTTGTCCAAAACCCGATCCGGACATACGCTCAAGTACGAAATCATCATACGAACCTGATGGAACCTTCAAATCCTGATTCGGAGGTCGTTTACTCAAAATTTCAATCTTAGTTGATTCTTCCAACTTAAGGCTTCTGAAATGAGAATTTTCTTTCCAAATAAACTCTAAACTTCCCGAAATTTAATTCCGACCACACCTACAAGTCATAATACCTGAAATGGAGCTGCTCATGACTTCAAACTGCTGAACGACGCGCAAGAGATCAGAATGACCAGTCGGTTCGTTACATTCTCCCCCACTTAAACAGACATTCGTCCTCAAACGTGCTAAGAACTGCTCTGGAGTTATCTGAAATCACTGTTTAACATCTCGAGCACCTGCCCGTGCTACCACAACCTAGTTGAGTATATTAGCTTGATTAAATATGAAGATTTCTTCTTTTATCCATATAATAAGCTTAGAACCTAGTTCCAATATATAAACACCGTATCAACTACCACATGACATACCAGAACATGACTACATGCCTTTGCTGAATCAGCACCAAGCACCGCATAACTCATCATCTAACCACAACGACACCCCCTAAACCTAAATAGCCAAAATTCCACGAATCTGATGCTCCCAATGCACCTCATGATATATATACATACATCCTGCTATAATGCTGATGATACCATCACAACAGAGGAGATGTGTAGAAATTCATAACCAACTGCAGAGTTAACAAATCATTGAATATCTCATCTTGACTAGAATCATCACCTCATTGTGAACCTGAATAATGGTATTTGTTCTTTAATATACACTTCACATAACCTTATCGCACTGATCCCTGATCCGAAAATATCGTGTTACCCAGTATGAACTGCTCAGACAACAAATCACCCCAAACATGACCAACAACCTCACATGATACCACATCGCGCCGATAGGCCATAACTCGAACATGATAGATAAGAAATGACTCAGGAAGGTACTATTCAACTCATGCAACTAATATGAATTTTTCTCAGAAAATAGGAAGTAAAACATAAGAAAATAAATATACATTAACCCTTCTCATCATCACACTGTTGCGACGTGCAACCCGATCCAAATAACATACCCGTGGCCGCGTGCCACCCGATCCCATCATAAAACTCACATAAGGAAATATATACAGAGCTGAATTACTCATTATTACACATTACCGAATATCGGTCACAAGCACGCTAAGTGCATAATACCATCCTGGG